>JBBPLY010000151.1:21874-43654 GCA_038090035.1 Xerocomus nothofagi | reverse complement strand
TCGCCTGTACCTCCTATGTGCCCTTTTGACACTGACGATACTAGTATGAAGGCTTGCACCTCGGTCCAGTCGTGCAGCTCGTTTTGTGCGCCTGTATGAGGCTTGTTGTCCGTCACGGTGTCTACAAGTCTCATGTATACGTAGCGATATATTGTCTGTAGCTAGTGCGCTCGACAATATACTCTTCTATAATCCGATGAAGGGATCATAACGTGCTGTGTGTGCACAATCATTTATGATAATGGGCGATGAGTATATAAATTTCAGTTCAAAGAGATAGCTGTATAATCCCCCTTGTAAGTGTGATGGCAACAGACCGCTCATGACAAATATAATTAATTATCATGCATAACAACTCAGTATACAGCTATATCATGATTTTGCAATTTTGGTGATTCGGACAAGTGGGTGGCGGTCGAGATGTGGCTTGCTTACAAATCAGTACTTACGACTCGGAATGCGTAGATTTTCCTTGACCCGACGAAGCGTGGACCGCGTAAATCAGGTTTTACACAACGTGTTCTTCATGAATTCAATACCATACTCACGAAGCTAAATTGCAGCTCCTCGAAATGGGCCTGAGTAATTTTTGGTTTAACAGGCCCGCACTCATTATCGAACTCTCGCGAAGAGGTCACTGACCTGCGTATTTAGCGATTCCCGACGGTGAAGCTTGACGAGCAAACTCACGAACCCCGCAATGCTGATAATCATACGACAAACACGTGGCCAGACCATTCGTTCCTTTCGTCATTCATCTACTAGTCAGTACAGCATGCAAGGCGGTGTCTGTGTCCCCTGGACTTGTCGAGTCCACTAGCTATAAAACGTCAACGGGTACCCCAACAGGTCACATTGCGCTTGCTCCAAGTACGGCGAGTTGGAAAGAGGCACGTCGAAAATGCGGAGCGGTGCAACCGTATCGGGCATCACCTGTTCCCAGAGCCCGTACTTGATCAACGCCTCGGTCGTGTTGACATAACCTCGGGCAGCCAGGTATGCAAATGACGGGTTTGGGTCCAACGTTCTCGCGAACGCGGACCAGGTGTCCACGACAACCTGCGATAGAACGAGATCATTCCAGTCTCGGAAGGGAAGTGTGGACTGGCCCAGGGTGCCAAACACATAGTACAGCTCGCCAGAATGGCATCTGGGCATCTTTGAGCGAAATGTAGGCATAGTGGATATAAGGCTCACCGAAAGTATGGAAGGTTTGGATCTCCGTAGGGGCATTCTTTGGTGGTGGCGGGCACACAAGTATCGGTAATAGGCATATAACCCATGTAACTCTTATCGAACTGGTAAGAATATACTGACGGAAAGACACTATTCTTGGCAGCTGCTAATACGGTAGCTTGGTCCAGGCAGCTAGAAAACGAGCAATGATTCGAGAAGATAAAATAATGTCTTGTATACATACCGGAATTCACCGTCTGTCGCAACGCGATCCGTAGCATTGGCCAGGTTCCATGTTTTATTGGCGTTGACATCGTAGGATGGAATTTGGAATAGACCAGAATTGATGATTGTGTCCGTGATGTTCTGGCTGATACTACAGACGGTTTGGTGAATGGTCGAGTGTCAGATCGTTGTAGAATCCCTACCCAATGTTCATTATCGTCTGTGTTTCAGTTGTGTTCGCCGTGGGCCATGCGCCTTGGAAGTCAAATCCATCATCTCTCATCCATCCAAAGATCACATGGGCAGGAGCGGTAGATCCGGTACCATCAAGCTCAAGTTGGTTGGTGGTGATATACGTCCCGTCCACAACAACGTACCTGACAAGGTCATGAATCATTTGAGCTTGTCCAAGTGATTGCCAACTCACCTTGGAGCTGTTGGTGCATTGACGAGGGTCTCGGCAGGAATACCGCGCAAGCACGTGAGTACGTCGGTCGCATTCGCACAACCGACGTACTCGATCAACGGTTCCGCAGCCACGTAGCACTGCTGCTCGATAGTGTAATAGTTCGAGTACGTGCTCGCATACCCAAATCCGTCAAGATTACTTTGAGCAATAGCTCCCACAAAGAGTCCGAATGCAGGTTTTGCAGCGAGGAGGGCACGCACAGCGCCCGCGCCGGCCGACTGTCCGAAAATCGTGACACGCGATGCGTCACCTCCAAAGTCGGCAATGTGTTTGTGTACCCAGCGTAGGGCAGATATCTGTTACGTTTTCACCAAGGGTGATTTCGCTGAGAAGGAAAGCTCACTTGGTCCCCAATACCATAGTTACCGTTCGTCACGCCATCTTCTAGGGCCAAGAACCCAAGAGTACTCAAGCTAATCAGGTGTGAGGTCAGAAATCTTCGGAGGAATATATCATCTCACCGGTAGTTAATCGTGACGACGACAACATCACTGCGACTAGCCAAGTTCCCTCCATCAAAAATGCCGTCACTACCTTCACCGCCGGTGTAAGCACCGCCATGGATCCAGAACATGACCGGCTTTAGGTTCTTCGATGTGACGGAGCTCTGGGGGAGATATGGTGTGTATATATTCAAGAAGAGGCAGTCTTCGGAACCATAACCAATCTGGGTGCACGGAGACCCGTATGAGAGAGCGGTGATGTTTCCCCCGCTACTGTACACATTGGAATATGTCCATCGTTCGAAAGGATCCGCATAGGGAATACCGATGAAACGGAATGAGAGGTGGTCACGAGTGCTAAAATACGGTGGATCAACGATCCGACTCGACGCAGAATATGATCCCTACCCCAAGAAAGTGATATTTCGGGAAGAAACTTTGATCTGGTATTGTGCACTCATGTCTGTGTCGGTATTCGGACGATAAGGTGCACTCTGCGAGCAGAAAGCCGGGAGACTCTCCGAACAGCTTACATTCTGAACACCATTCAAGTATATCGCAGAGCATTGTGATGAGGAGGACCGAATCCAATACCTCTGGGAAGGGCTAAAGGTATCGAGCGCGAGGTAACGGAGAAGACTATTCATGTCAGATTCGAAGAAAGTGCCATTGATGGGGAGTAAGGTTTCGTATAGTTGACCGCAAGATGTAATGGCTTGAACATTCGTGCTGGGTGTGCTGATAAGAATGGTCCCGTTGTGATCCTGTGCAGTTGGCCCTTGAAATAGGTAAGCGAGGCTTGCTTCGACATTCCATGTCGAATTTTTAACTCACAGATCAGATCATTCTGAAAAAGGAGGGACAGATCGGAGTCAACACTACTTGGCGACGGTGTTGCTGTTACCAATCCAAAGCCGAGTGCAAGAACTGTACCTTGAGACAACATGACCTTGCGAGCAGGGGCAGGATAGCGTGGATAAGTTCCAGTACTGGTCGTGAACGTCGACCGAACAACTGCTTTATATTTCCCCGAGGTCCATGCAGTTCGCGGAAAGCCCCAACTTGCTGCAAAACCTTGTGACCCAGGATATTGAGTTTCTCCGTTCATGCCAGAGTAGCAGGAATAAGTTATCCTTTGATGCCATGGCAGTCACTATGCAGGATACAATGATTTTTGAGTTCAAGAAAAGTCTGAGAAGTGGTAGCGAATGAAAGTTATCTCAATAATCATACCACTGTCTCTGTCCATGAGCGCCTGGGCTTGCCAGTAGCTCCAAGTGACCCAACGATGGCCAGGCTGCCACTGGGTGGCTCATCCGAAGATACTCGTACGGCTTACGTATGCAGACCTGGTGACATGATTTATTATCAGCACGCTTGAAAGTTGTAACGGATCCCAGCGCGGCGGCAAGTACGGCAAATAAGTATCCCATGCTGTATATCAAGTTGGCTGTACTCTATTCTTCGCCCCCTGCCCTTGGAACTGAGGCACATCCAACTTCAACATGCCACTGGCAGTGTCCACTGGCACTGGCAGCACCAACGAGTATGTTACTTCCCAAGCTCGAGGTGATTGCGGACCTGATAGTGAATCATGCTAGGCTCACATCAGCTTTTGCTAGCGCCCCGGAATTTTCGCTGCCGTCAGACCTGACAAGTTATATCGTCAGAAACGACGAGCAGTACTCACATGGCGGAAGTTTTGGTGATGTCTATAGATGTTGGTACAATGGCGATGAGCGTGCTCCAAAGGAGGTTTGGTCATCACGCACTACATGCTGCAAATCTGACAAGGTGATCCGATCCACAAATCTCATGTCCTCAATAAAATTCAGTTCAAGCTACCTCCCAGATGATCCGTCGTGAGCTTGGAATTTGGAGGAGACTAAAGCATAAAAATATTCTTGGGTATCACACACGGATTTGGGATGCGTGGTGCCATATCGTTAGTGTCGTTATGGATGCCCAACAACACTCTTCACAGTTTCCTAGCGAAACATGACCACAGTCTAGGCGTGGTAAATCGTCTCCGGTTGGTGCGTCCACTGAACATCAGTGATTATCTATGCGTACTCTTACTAGTACCTTACTATGGTCTGATAGTTACTGGACATTGCAAACGGGTTGAGTTATCGTGCGTCATCATCATCTCCTCGAAGGCATGAAAAGATAACATTACACAGTGCATTCATTCTCTATTTATCCAATTGTCCATGGCGACCTGAACCCCGTGAGTTGATATAGAAGTTTATCAGTGCCCTCTTTGCCTAAATGGGGGACAGAATAACGTGCTCCTTGATAGGGATTACACTACACGATTAGCTGACTTTAGTTTTGCTTCCTTGGTGGGAAATATTCCTGAGGCTTTGACCTACCTCCAAATGTCTACCAAACGATCGGGAGCGTTGCGATGGACTACACCAGAACTTGAAGGTGTATTGAACAGGACAACAAAGAGTGATATATACTCTTTTGGGTGCATCAGTCTTCAGGCAAATCCACTGAGTGTCGCAATTGGTCCAATTCTCATCACCCTACAGGTCTTGTCCGGAAAACAACCATGGTCAGAAGCCCAGACAGACGCTTCTATCATATTTCGTCTTGCACAAGGTCACAATCCAGGCCGGCCGGAATTCCGTGCAATAGACGACCAGCATTGGGATTTTATCCAACAATGCTGGTTGGCGATACAGGACCGACCGGCAGCAAAGGATATCATCACATCTATTCAACAGTTCCTGAACTACTGTCCACCTCTTCCCAGCTCCATAGAGTCGGTAACAACACTGTCTGATGCAGTGGTCCGCACAGATAGCCCATCATTTGCTTCTTCTGAGCCGGACTCTGGCTTAGTTCTGATGGATGACTTGGATCCGACCACCATTATTCCACTGGCACATCGGGATGATGGGTGCAGGTAAGTAATTATGATCATGGCTCACTTCAATCATGCTGAATTTTGTAGCACTGAGTACCCACCATCGCACCACTCTCTTCACCCACTGGCAGAAACGTTGTTTCGGCCGGGGCCGGACTACCTTCTCACTTTTCAACATCTCCCGCTCGTACCTCTGGTACCGCTGCCCTCGCTGCCTCTGCCCTCTCCCTCCTCTCCTGCTGACGCCGGTGCGAGCGACCCTTTGGGTCGCCCTGCTACAACGTGCGTACTCATTCTGACTTGTGCGGTTTCCAAATCCGCCCACACATATATCCCAGGGTTGTATCCTCTGATCCCTCCTCTCCGATCGAAGAGTGGCACACTGCACCAAGTTCGCCGCACCTTACCTTCAGCGTCGGTAAGTCTACATCAAATTTTTCTCGTATTCTACATTACTGATTGAGCCCTCTGCTCATTCAGATCCGGAGCCAATAAACGACTTGCCGATTGCCGCCCTTTGTTCTTCAAAAATTTTCAAGGTCAGGTACCAGCGGCGTGTATTATCTTCGACGAGGAATCATTCCTACATCATCCGTTGTGAATGGGAGAGAGACGATGGAGGAGTGTGTGGAGAATTGATCAATAGGACAAATGTTCCCCAGCATCTGTCTCAAAGTCACGGGGTCGCAGGCACGACTGGAGATCACCCTGTGCGCTGCATGTGGCACGAATGTGGATGGACTTTACGCAGGGAAAGCCTCGTCAGGCATGTTCGCGAAGTGCATTTCTCCACTGGGCGTGATCGAATGCAAGGACCCCGCATCAATCAGATTCAGTAGTTCAAGCTGTTGGTGTGCATTCCTTCGTACAACCAGTACTTACATGCATACTACCTCACACGTTCCCCATGTTCGTGTCATGTAGCTGTCGACAGCGAGCCTACTTGAATGCAATGTATGCCAGTGGTATACAGGCACACGTGATTTCAGGTCTGCGACGTGCGCCTCGCGATCGAATCCGTAAACACTAAGGATGCAAGGTCGTCCATTTGAAAGGTTGGGTCAGCTTAATCCATTCCTGCAGAAGACATGATCTTGAAACAAACCAGAGCAAGATATAACGTGCAAGAATGAAAAAAAAAAAAAAACGAACACCTTCCTTGGAATCATTGATACTTGGACCTCATGGTACTTGCCATTAATGCATAGTCATACAGGACTGAAGTATCTAGTACGGTAGCGACGTAGACATGTCGTCGAAGAGACCCGTGCTCAAGGATGGCAACTTGAACGGCGGCAGCGTAAACACACCAGCGACAAGCGGAGGATGCAAGACGTCCCACAAGTCGCCTCTACAATCACCAAAGTGATCACAAGACATCGGCGTCGGCGTCTCAGGGGCGTACTTGGTGGGACTCGGATAGGCCAAGAGGAAAGAAGAGGGGAGCCGGAAGGTGAGGTTGTAGTCTGGGGGATAAGTAGACCCGTGCGACTGCGTCGTGAAAGGATCATCGGGTAGCGTTTTGAGGGTGTGATTAACAGACGAAGCGTTAGAAGGATAATTGACGAGGTTAGATAAGCCAAACGGCGTTCTGGACGATCGTTCGAACGAAGGGGGTAAAGGCTTTGCGTGCTTGGCATCAACGGACGTGACGAGGATGATTGGGACAGCGTTTTGATCGTGAGGTGGAGGTTTCGCTTTTCGTTGCAGAGACACGTTTGGGCTTCTCACGCACACATCCATTGGCATGTCACGTAGAGGGTTCTCAGGGAGCCCAACACACTCCGGACTTTCTCCTAGACTCAGTCGGCGCAGACGTTGCTCCAGTCGTTCAACCGGGTAGTCTTCCACCGATGCCGAGCGCAGCTGGAACATAGAGGGAGATGTAGGAAACGCTGGAACGGAGTGCGGCGAGAAGTGGCGTCCCCTTTCTACGTCAGAGGGAGTGTTGCCGCCGCTTGAGCTGCTCATTCCGGATGAGCAGTCTTCCTCCGTGGCGCTCAAGAGGCTTACAGCATCAGAGCGGTAGGGCGAAATATGAAGAGATGACGATGTGGAAAGGTCAGGTGAAGGGAGGTGTACAGGTGAGGTGTCGTCGTCAGCAAAGGGCGGAGGAAAGCTTCGTGAGTGAGTCAAAGAAGATCGATGAAAAATGTCTCTGCGTAATCTTCGGCGTCGTAAGGACTTGAATATACCCATCAGTTTCACGCGCGAGATATCGCGAAAACGATGACGACTCGTAGAGCTCCGCTCATAATAATCGCCAGACATGTTTTTGGTTTTTCTAAAGTGAAAGGAAGATGAATGGAGCATTTCTGCGAGGGAGAAGTAGTAAAAGCACGAGGGGGGGAGTCCGGTGATCTACTAGCGTATGCAATTCTGAACCAGACCGAAGCCAAACGTTCGAAGACTCTGAATTGGACGTGGGTTCAGCTAGGGACACAAGTACATCTGAAACCTTTGATAACGGACTGGACGAAGTAGAAGGTCGAGGCCGTGGATAGTGGGGCATGATACTAGAACTCGTGCTAGGCACCGTTGCAGCAGAGCTGGCTTCCCGTCGACCGAGACGATCCGACGCATCAATCAATTTTGAAACAGCATTATCGTACCAATCCCTGGCAGTTTCGACCAACAGCGGTACGCGGTGGGCTGAGTGAACAAAAAAGGTCAGGAAGTGGCAGGAGCCGCGGATGCTTGCGTACTACGCATAGGTTTGAAAATCTTCGCCGTGGCATACACCGCACACAGCTGGCACTGGAACATCTAGCAGCGTCGAACTTATCTGCTGGGTGTATTTTTTGGCAGGTCTTGACTGAGAAAGAGCGGAATTCACGAAATTCCCTTCTTCGCGCGCATTCAGTCCAAGCGGGGGTTCATGTCTGCGCTGACACTCCAAAGGACTGGTAGGGGTCACCAATAATGAATCGATCATCGATCATTTCGGGTTGTCTATTCGCATCCTCGGGTGGCCCCGGACTACAGCCACCCGCTTGCTTATTGATGTGACGTATCAGCGCAGCAAACTTATAATTATTTCCTCGTCCGGTTTTCTACTCGTGCGGCCGAGGAGGCTAGATCACTCTTTCGATGCTTGCCTACATTTTTCTCAGATTCGAATGCATGCAAGATTCATAGCCTTAACATGGACACCGGCGTCAGCAAAATTGAACAGGAAACGACGTATCTTTTGGTGTGGCGATGCACCCCACGGGTCTTGATTGGATGCATATTCTAACGGGCAAGGTTTCTGGTTCGCCAGGTCATCCGCCGTAGTATGTGCACGATTTGGCACCCCCAATGAGTATGTGTGTTTTGTCTCGCTCCGATCGATCCAGCTGGAACGCAAAATCAGTCGCCGAGTAAGTGAGCCGACAGGCGATCGCAACCGGCAGCCATCCCCGTAACGTTCTTCATCGCCAACCTTACCACAACGTGGTCGGTCATCGATTGTGAGGATGTAATCTGTATACGTCATATTTAAGATTCGACGGACCCATCGTGACATCGCGACCGCGGCATTGCGCACCCTAGTAGATGCGATCAAATGTCCACACAAACTCTAGCATGATATCGGCATTGATGCGTTAACTGGACCATCTGGCCAAGACTGTAACCAAGCTGGGTACGGGATCGAAATGGAAGCATTGCATCGCTACCTCAATTTGAACACCGCCTCGTTATGAGTGGATGCGAACAGTCGGGTCCCTTCCGTAGACTCAATGTGGTCAAGACTCCATTCACCGCTCCCACTCCCATCCTTCCTTGGCCCACTCCGGCATCTCCGTCTCAAAACGCCCCAAGCTCAATTCATATGTCAGTGCATGCAAAAAGATGTAAAGCTTCTCCGGCTTGGGGTCTGGATGTAGTGGAAGATAACATTCGGGGCAATAGAGCGTTCCTGTGGCTGGGTCTGCCTCAGGCTCGGGAGCGACGAACGAGGGAAGGCGCGAGGTGGCTTCGGAAAGGGTAAGTTGCGTCGGTTCTTCTGATGCCGGGGTATCGCCGTCAGATGTAAATTGTTTCTGAGTAGTATTCTCAGATTGGGAGGGTGGGGGCGTTGGAGTTCGTTCCGTGGGGTCATCTGGCAATGCCGTTCCCTGTTCAGAGTGTCCGGGGTCATTGTCCACGGCCATTGGCCCCAGAACGGTCCTCCCACCCCTCTTTCGCTTGTTCTGCGGCGGTAGCGGCGGTGGCCGTCGGAAACTTTTTGGTGTCAGTGCACCCTTGGCCCGAAAGACGACATCTCGCCACCGACTCCAATCCTCGTCTTCGTCCTAGGATGAGAGCAAGCAGAACGAAACGTAAGCTCTCACGGAAACAGATAATACAAAACTAGATCCCGCCTTTCTCAACGTCGAGAATGAACGAAACGTGTATGACAAGCACAGGACAAACCTTCATATTCCTCAAGCGAGTGATGATCTGGATAGCCTCTGCAGAGAGGGGGACTGGAGAACCCATGCCGATGTCGTGGCCCGTTTCTCTGGGAAGTAATTTCTTCCCGTTCGGGTGTGCTTCCCTGTTACCGTCCTCGTTTCTGTTCTCGTTCTTATACAGGTTAGGTTTGGTGACCTTGCATGTGCTTCTGGTGGTTAATGACTCGGGGCTATTGTCATTGTTCAGGTGTTCAGGTGGAGCGGGTGCGAATCGCTCGAAGCTTGGCGTAACATCGATACCGTTCTTTCCTAAATTCGCACCCTGCGCAAAAATCCGAGTAAATGAGTATTTGGTCGAATTGGCGAGCGTGTGAAAAAATGCAGTTTACTGGCACGATGGAAAGGAAGTAATAGTGCATTGAGTGAAAATGGAAACCGAAAGACTTACCCATATTCGCTCTTCCGAGTACACTGGATCATTAGCGATGGGATGTCCGAGGTATTGGAGGTGAACCCGTATTTGATGCGCTTCAGGTGTCATGATATTATGCCAGCGTTATTAAGGGGGAAAAGAGGCGCCCAAAGTGACAAATAAGATGGCGGCATGAATAACAGGGACATTAAGGCGGGAAAAATTTGGGAGGAAATGTACCCACAGCGACCTGTAAATGGACGACCTGAAGGATGGAATACTTGGTTTAGCTGATACGGTAGTAATGTGACGGGAAACCTACAGCGGAGGAGGCTCGTATCGGTATTGGCGTCATAGTGGAGCCTGTTGAATACCGTTTTGGCTGGCTAGTAGGGCATGGCCAGGAATGAAATAGGAAATGATAGGACGGCGGGAACCGTACCTTTCCTTCTGGATGTACGATATTAAGTCCCATCTGTCTGTCTACGGTCAACAATGGTTGCTCGCAGACAATTTCATCTCTGAATAAAATAGACGAGTCAATGTATATTAGATATAGTGGGGTCCACAGAAGAAACGCACGCAGGAAATTCCCCTTTGCATCTCGCAACATATTCCTTCCTCACAGCTCCATTCATGAATTCCCTCGTGAGTGATCGCGCAAGATCAGCATTGAGCGGTATTATCATGAGGCCAGAAGTCAGTCTATCCAGTCTATTGATCGCTAGGGCGGGCTTGCATAAGGACTGGCGAGACGAGACGAGACGAGACGAGACGGGAGATGAGACCCACTGTATATTTTGTCAAAGCCACATTCGTATCGGAGCATTTCAACAAGACTATGTCTATAATATCTCCCCGATGCATGCACAGGCTATGATCAATTGAGAATTTGGTTGACGGGGATAAAGTGGGTGACACACGATGCTACCAGGCTTATCGATCACGAGAAAACCCTGCTCTGTGTCATGCAGTACGATCTTGACCGGCGTGGCTGTGACAGGAGGTTCGTGCCGATGAACAACGTTCCTTGAGAAACTTGAACGACCCGTCGTTACCGCGGGCAAAGGACTCACTCAATACGGTCCCCATTCTTGACCACTGTATCCGCATTTGCGACTTCCCCGTTGATTGTCGTCACACCTGATTCAAGAGCGTACCTCTGCGTAGAAAGGCACATGGATCAAGATCGACGAATAATATGAGAGGAATAGGGCACGTACATAATACTCCATGCTGCGATCCCTGAACTCAGTAGAAACAATTTCCAATATCTCCCTTCCAAGCCACCGCTCTTTTGCCATTGTCGTGTACGGGTACCAATATGGGGACATCTTTTTGAGACCGCCATTTTGGGTTACGGGAATGACGACCTGGGAGGGTGGGCGTTGACCGAGAGCGCCGGACATGGATGCAGTGATGAAGCGGGAGATGACGTGTCTGAACTGGTCCCGTGAGGAGAGCACTGTCAATGGCAGTTGCTCACGGGACTGGAGCTTGAATTTGTAGAGGTTCGCCAGGACGAACTGTCGTTTGGAAAGGAACTGAAGGAAAACATGAGCGATTCCTAGAGAAGGAAATAAAAAAGAGGAGCTACATAAAACAAACGACAGGTCCGATGGCAGGTATCCTTGATGTGCGATATTTTGGAGAGTGGTGTGAAAGTGGCTACCTCAACGTACCATCCGATATCCGATACTTATCCATCCGTCTTAATGTAGTAGTTGGCCAGCCAGGCCTCCGGGACAGGGGTGATCGGGAGTGCTCCAATCTGTCAATCGAGATGGGCCGCTATCCTGCTGAGTATGCCAGCAGAATCTCTTGTAACCCATACCCTTTGGGATTGCCGCTAGGGGTATGGGTTTTAGAGAGTATGGGTTATACAAAGACTGTACTCGAGGACGTAAAAAGGGAGCATACGGGTTATCTAGGGTATGGGTTGGAGTCGACTATAGCAGGGATCATGCACATGGATCTGACGGGGCCGGACAGCGGCGCGAGCTGCATTGATAAAACAGAGGGAGAGGTGTAACGTCAGTGACACTGCTGGCTGGTTTCAGTAGTCTGGCGAAATACTGTCAATGGTTGAAACCAGCGAAATTACACGAAGAGAAGAGTCAGTATTCGAGTTCGTCAACATCCTCCGTACTCAAAAATGCTACCACCATCAAAGTATGGCAGCGCTTAGACTCGTCACACACGACGTGACTATTCCGGTGAGTCATCCGCCTCCCAGTCGATAAAAAAGCCTTCCTGATGAAATACGCCAAAGGGGGTAAGCTTTGTTTCCTTTTACGCACACCTTCGGCGACTTCCCGTTTTCTAATCAGCGCACAAAATGACCGTGGAAGACCGCCTGAAACATTAACCGATGTTGACCACAGCCATAAATCATTAATATCGGATGCCATGAGCTACCACGACCATTGCTGACTGAGGCCAAGTAACATTGAATCCTACGATCGTGTGAATGCCACAGCCATATGATGGGCCATGGAGCTGTGAAAAGCATATGCGTGGCGTATGGCAGGTGCCATCCGATACACTTGGCGGCTCTTCGACATTCTTGTCAGCTGTCAATTGCTCGAGGTACGCCGAGGTAGACCGCGTGGTTTATGCCTTCGCGAGGCTGAATAAATACCGGGCACGCCGGAGAGTGATCGTGACGCTGCCGCACATGATATGTACTTGTACCGTACTATCATCTGAGCCCGTCTTCGCGACCCAAGCGTTCAGGGGTGCTGTGGCATGTAGAAATAGTGACGCTTCCGGAGGAGGATCGGGGGTTTTCCAGCTGTGAGATCTCATCCGAGATTAGTACAATGACTTGGCATGTAGTCCTGCTATTTACTAAGTGCTCTTGATCAAGCAAGCGCTAAGGTTTTGACGAATCTGATCCAACTATAGCAATGTCTACCCAGCAAGTCGGCAGTATCCAGGGGTTCGAAATGCTGACTTATTCACCGCTACGTACAGAGGATGGTCACCGCATGCGGCTGATGAGACATCATAGGATGATGAAGCCGTCCAAATATTGTACGTGCGAACTGATGGTACACTCTCAGTATGTGGCCATTTGCATTACCTTAGGAAGGATAGCCATGGATTGCCGTTTGTGCGGTGCCGTCTTATTCCTGAGGGCTATAAACATATGCCATCGTGCCAGTGGCTAGGCGGACGACGTTCCTTTTCCCTCCCCCCGCGCCATGGGGAACAAGTACTCCTGCATATCTGCCCAGGACGATCGACCTCATATCAATGTCATCAGCTCCCCTCTTCCCGTTTCTCACATCACTCTTAAATCTCACAGATCTCATCCGTCTCTCATCAAATCCTTCTCCTCACACGATACCCTCTGCGAACAGGATCACTCCCGCCATCACAGCGACACCACCCCCTACGTTTGCCCTCCATCCCTTCCGCTCCTCAATGTCTCCCCTCCATCTCCTCCCTCTCTCCTCCGCCCATCCCTGTCTACATATATTTCCCAGGCACAATTGAGATGGCTTGGGGAACAAGCATCCCTTGATTACTTGGCTTTCTTACAAACGTATCCGGAATATCGAAACACCTGGATCATGGACGCCCTCCGGCGAACCGACTTCGCTAGACTCGACCGCGTGGGGGAAACTTATGTCGATTACATGGGTGGCGCACAACATCCCGAATGTCTGGTCTACGTCCATAGCGATTTTCTGACACAAAGCATCATGGGCAACACCCACTCGGTCAGTAATAGGTAAGGCTGCATATTCGCAGAGTCTATCTGGTCTCATTTGGTCCCTGGTAGCTCAAGATTGTCCTCGGAATGTGCAGACGAAGCCAGGGAGATGGTACTTTCATTCTTTCAAGCGCCTAGGGGCTATACCGTCATCTTCACCCCGAACGCAACCGGAGCGCTCAAGCTCATCGGAGAAGCATTTCCTTTTCAGGAAGACAGTTCTTTCGTTCTCGGGACTGATTCCCATAACAGCGTGCATGGGATTCGCGAATTCGCAGCACGACGAGGTACACACGTACATTATATCCCTTCAACCACTACCGGTGGTTTTGAAACCTCAGCCGCCAAGGTAAGATAGACCTATCTGCCCTCCGTACGCCCGGGCCACTCACCTTCATGTATGCGCCTTCCCCTCGCTGACCGTAGGATATCCTTCGACGTAACCGCCCAAATTCTTCTTCCACGCCATCACTCTTCGCACTCACCGGCCAATCAAACATTTCCAACTCCAAAAACCCACTCTCAATCCTCGGCTATGCTTCCTCTCTCGGATACAACACTATACTTGATGCCGCTGCATTGGCACCCACCTCCGTAATCTCACTGGCTGAAACCCCTGTCGACGCAATGGCTGTCAGTTTTTACAAAATGTTCGGATACCCTACTGGCGTAGGAGCGCTCATCGTCAAAGAGAGCTTTTTAGCAACGTTGAAGCGACCGTGGTTCGCTGGTGGAACAGTGGACGTCGTTCAAGTTCCTGGGACGGTGGTTACGAGGGCAGTGAAGCTGCATGAGCAATTTGAGGTATCAGTTTGCCCCCACATTACATACATGCTTTGAAATAGCTGACTGTATGCACAGGATGGAACAGTCAACTATCTCACCCTATCGGCGGTTACTGAGGGCCTTCGATTCCTCTCTGCTTACCTCCCGATTCTTCCACTCCGCTTATCGTGTCTGATGCACTTCCTAACATCATCAATGGCTGAGCTGCGTCATGACACCAACGGAACGCCCGTCGTTAAGATTCTCTCCAGGTTGCCCTCTCGGCGCCTAAAATCGATCGGCGAACAGTCAGACACTGGGTCGACTGTCTCTTTCGTTATTCTCTCTGTGAGTAAGCCTCCCCCTTTCCGTACGAGAAGCACTCATCCCTACCCGTTCAACGTAATGATAGCCGAACGGCGATATGCTCCCAAACACCTTCATCGAAGACGTCGCCACGATGCACAATATCTCTTTGCGCACGGGCTGCATGTGCAATCCCGGTGGTGCCTCTGCGCTCCTCGGAATTCAAAACGTTATGGATTGCCTGTGCGACGGTGCGACACTCAGGGACGTCCAGACGCTCGTCGGACGGGAGTTGGGTGTCGTCCGTGTCAGTCTCGGACTCGGGAGCGATTGGGGCGACGTATGGCGCGTGATGATGTTTTTGAAAGGATTTGGAGAGGAGCGTCAGCGGATGACATGGTGGGAGGGGTGGACGAGGGTGCCGATCGGACAAGCGGTGTAACTCGCGATCACCTCACCTCGAACATGGTCCATCCATTCTTTTCTTTCGGCCAGCGACCAGCCCTCTACGGACTCTGGAGACCTTGGTAGCTGCATTGACAGGAGGCGGTCCCCACGTTGATGCGGGACGAACACGATCAGGCCACCCGCGAAGTTGCATGACCACTTTATACTAATACTGTCAATGTGTCTATATACCTCTTTTCTATTCCGCTGTAGCCTCATTACATTATATCATTGTACTACTGCATCGTCACATTAGGATATACTTCATATGTTCCGGCAGGTTTTATCGGTGATCCAGAATATTCCGTCTCGTTCGTCTATGGAAGCTTGCCGCGGCCTCATAGGCGGATTGGTCACCAGTCTATCGTGGTACGCGGGTAATATACATTATACTGTATATCTCATAATGTATCGGCCGGAGCATCATTGAAAATATACATTATGAGATACGCTTCAAAGGGGATGGCTCAGGGGCTGGCGGACCGGAGCCACTAGAATTGTCAAGGTTTCAGTAGTCAATGCAGCGACAGATTCAAATCTGAGACATTCTATCGATCAATGGCCGTCATTCCATAACGGCAGCCACGTCCTAAACATCTGTCATACAAGCGGAAACCCAAGGTGACAGCGTTGAAGGCTAATCCGACTCGGACTGTGAATACCAGTGCACAGCCTGCAGCACTGGCTATTAAACGACAAAATCTCTCTCTTTATGACTGGTTAACAATCTGATGATATGATGATGATGGCAATAGCAAGCTGCTGGCTGTTACTGTTGGAGAACGGCCTGCCCGAATAGTATTTCACTTTCTTTTTTGTTTCACTATGATACACTATGATACACTTCCTTACGCTACATGTCCTTATTTGGACACGGTGCACGGTAACATGCACACGACACGCTCCCTCCTCCTCCAGTCTCGTATACTACGACTGGAGCCTAAACTCTCTACAGTTACTGCGTCGGAGCTGATGGAGATCTGTCAGAAGTTAGAAGAAGGATTTATTTCCCGAGCAGGCGCAGATGGGCCTCTCTTGACTTTCTTCATCATCTTCGCGCCTTCCGGGCCAAGCTTCGACAAGAGGAGATGAAGCCCGGAATGCCACTTTGCATAGATATTTGAAGTCAGATTAGTGGTTTTTTTTGTCGTATCGTAGCGTACATCGGGCTCGTCACTCCCAAATCCCTACAATTGTGGGACACTTTTTGCTACCGTATATTTCTCGTAGTGTATTGGAGATGGCTGGCTCCCGACCTTATACGTTATGAGATAGTCGACTGTAGTGAGAACTTTCTCTACTACACCGTCACGTTAGGATATACTTCATATGTTCGGGCAGGTTTTATCAGTGATCCAGAATATTCCGTATCGTTTTGCTACTAGTGAGAACCTTCTCTACTACACCGTCCGCACACAACCAGTGTTGTCGAATATATACGAGCCACGGCAGGGGACGGTTTAGCGGACCGCATCCCATCCGACTACCTCCAACATCACCCGCCCGCTCACCGCTTGTCCTCTGCTTCATTCCTCCTCTCCCTCTCCTCCGTCGTCCTCTTCGTCCTCGGACACCTCCAACCCAGCGTCCCTCATCCGTGCCTTGTCCCGCCTCCGCTTCGTGCTCATCTCGTCGAGCAACACGAGCAAATCCTCCTGTTCCTTTTCCACGTCCTTGTTCTTCCCTTTTTCTTCTTCCAAGGCACCCTCGAGATCGGCGATCCGGTGATTGAGGCCATTGACCTAAGTAGTGGGGGAATCACACATCGTTCGGACAGGGAACTCGAAGCAAAAAAAAAACAAAAAAAAAAAAGAGAGCGGCGAGCGAGACGAGACGTACCCGTGTCGAAGAGCTCGCGGTGAGGTCTTTGAGCTGGGCTTGGAGCGTGTCGATCTCGGTCGCTTGTGTGCGGATCACGTCGCGTAGCGAGTTGATCAGTATGGTGGATTCTGCGCTGGGACCTACGATCCCGAAAAAAGGAAGAGGGGAAGAGAAAAATGAGATCATCGGGGGACGACGTTCATACCCGAAACAATACCAAAGAAAAGGGAGGGGAGACGTACCCGAAGACGAAGACGCTGATGAGGACAAGGCGTTTGGGTCCGCGCTCAACCCGCGATGTACCGTGTCTGGTCCCGCGCACGAACCACAACGTCAACCACCCGAGTTAGTCAAATTAAGCACGTCAGTCCGTCTCTCACGCACGACCACCCGTGATCGATATAGAACGACAGACTCACAATGGTTCGATTTCCAGAAATCGACAAAGGCCCAGTCGAACCAGATCTCGCCTTCTTGCTCGGTTGGGTTCTGGTTCTGGTCGGGACCGACGCCGACGCCGGCTGACGACATCCGGGAGGGTATGACCATCGATTCGGGCGTGACCGACTTAAATCGGTCGTCCTCACGGAACCGCGTCATTTGACCGATCAGTGCATCGACGCCAAGTCGAGAGATGATCGGATGAATCGTCGATCTGTGGAGAATGTGATACGAAACGCGTGGGCACATAAAAAGAGTAAAGGGCATCGAAGGAGTGTCACCAACCGTGTAACTTCTCCGGGTTCGCGATTGAATTCGTAGCATAATCCTAAAAGGAAGGCGCAGAGACCAGGCACGAGGCTTTCGGTTTCAGTGATTTGATTGATGGGCTCCACGAGCTTTAAGCGAAAAACAGGCTCGAGAAACGAGCGTGAACGAACGCATATAGACTCACCACACCTAATCCACCCGCTTCGAGGAACTCCCTGACGGCCTTGGGGTCCTCCCAGAGCCACTGTGCTAGTAGACATAGATACCCCACGATCAACCGTTCCCATTCCCTCAGTTCTTTATCGTCCCCGACGTCCACTCGCGATTTCGACAAAAAGGACAAGGAGAGATTTTCAGTGAAGAGTGGGATAAGGCTCTGTGGCGCGTCGTCGTCGTCGTCCGGCTCTGGAGCACTGAGTGGCGGGGGTGCACCGTGATCAGCTGGGACGAAAAACTGGCCTTGACTAGATGTAGAGGGCGAAAAGGCTGAAGATGGCTTGATGGATCGTGCGAGTGCCTTGCAGCGCGGAGAGGATGCTAGTAAATGTGAGAAAAGGAGAGTGGCAAAATGGGTCGTTGTGACGTTCATGACGTTGAGCGGTGAAGTGGGCGGGATACACAAGGCATGAAGAAGTGGGGAGACCATCGGAGCTGGTGTTGGGTCTACAATGAGGGTTAGCATGATGACCCTTTAGAACGTGCCAGAGCAGGAACACACCTTCCGGGGGTAGCATGCCCTGAACGATCGCTTGTTTGACCTCCTCTTTACGGACGAAATTCTTTAGGAAATGTTTGAATCGACGATCAACGATTGGGATGGATGACTTACATCGAAGACGTTGAGAGTAGTACCACGTAATTCGAGGGCATCCTGCGATCGTTTGTCACCGTATAGACCGTTGTACTCCCCATGCAAGGCGAGCTCTACGAGCACGTCGAGCGCAGATGCAGGCTCTAATCTGTCCCACTCTTCACCGTTTGTCTCAGGAACGGGCATATAGGGTGTCAAAATGATGTCAGACAAGGGGAACGCAAGATTACTGGGAAGTGAACGCAGAGCCTGTCGGGTATGAGATCGGGGAATGTGATCGACCGAACGCTTACCTGGGTCTTCAGGGGAGTAGGTGCATTCGAGGCGAGTGCAAGCTCCACAAAACAGCGGGCGTACAACATGGTCTCCTGATTCTAGAGTGCAATCAGTGAAGCGAGTAGATGAACAACAAGAATGGCACTGACGCTGCCGCCCTTGGAACCAACAAGCATACCCATAATACCAACGATGAGAGTAATATTCGCAGTCTTTTGTTTATCCCAGAATTGCAACGCAAACTCTTGGGGAGGAGGATCGTGTAGTTGGAGATTTGGCGGAAAGAGCAACAGGGAGCACAGGAGGGCTGGTAATGATGTTTCACGGAAGTAACTCTGTGCAACTTAGTATCGAGAGTATATCAAGAGTGGACGACCTGCCTGATTTGAAGCATTGAAACGCAATAATCCATCTGCACACCGTAATGCATCGTGCGTGATGACACCACCCTCGACACCACCCTCTTGAGTGACGATATTGAAGAGCTTCTCGAAAGCTCCCTCGAAAGCGAGGACTTTCTGGATATCGGGGCTCTGCGAGATTAATAATTGTAACATGACGATACTTTCTAGGGGTATTCTCGTCAGTATGAGGGACGAAACGATCCAATGAGAACGTTGACTCACCATTTCGAATGATTTCGCGCTTATCCTCCAACACGGATATGATGCTGGGTGCGCCATTGGGTGCTTTCAGAAAGTACCCCTGGACCGCCGAACGCCTGTTCTGAAGCAGGGTTGCCAAAAGCTGTAGTGTTGCATAGCGAACGTAGAAGTGCGAATTGCCGAGAAGAGTGAACAACGCGTGGGTCGCCTGCTCGTTGCCGAGAAAGTAGTCTGTATGCTTGAGACCGAGTTCTTTGGACGTTTCGTCCGCCTCACACAGATGATGGAGCGTTTCGAGGACGGCTTTCCCGATGTCGGCGTCGATGTCGGCGTCATTCTGCAAGACGTGTATGAGGCCGGGTAAGGCTCTTTCGCCGACCTCTGCTTTGCAATCTCGGGTGAGGCCTTTGAGCGATAGAACTGCGGCGCGTCTGTCGGCGAGGAGGGTCGAGGGAGAGAGCCGGTCGCTGAGCTTCGCGATCGCGTCGACCGGCGATTGAGGTGCGCCGGTGGGTCCTCGAAGAGCGATGTAGGTCTGGGAAAAAAAGTCCATGCGAACGCTAGCGGATGCTCGTGCGCAGCGTCGAACGAGGAAAAAGCGGTGACACGTCGATTACGGCGAACGAGCACGTCTTGCACAGCTCACGACATCACACGGCGCGGAATTGAGCGTCCTTTCGAGCGACGTTCTCGACACGCCCTCCACACCGTTCGTCTCGCTCACCGGCGTTTCCAAAATGCCAATCTTGGTTCGTGGGTTCACCATCGTCCTCGTGACGGACGAGACGAACCCACGCGACTCCACATGCGATAATTCGACCAAGAATCGCCATCGAACTCGCTCTGGACCCAGGCATGTAAGGTGTCATGACACAAGGAACTCACCCTCTTTTAGCCGCAAGAAACATCCCCGGCTACATACGTCTCTATTAGCGTTGCTAGAATCCCTCCCAGGCCACGACTTGCCTCTTGGAGCAGTTCTCGACCGTCCGACAAATCGGACGGACGTCCACACCCGCATCATACTGGCATTGTCATAGGGAACGCAGGGCCAGCCATAAATGCCCCGTTTCCCCCGTGTGTGCTCGTATCACTTTCTCTACTATGACTTCTGGCTTCGTGGCAGCCGGTCTGATAGCCCTCGCTCTCGCTTATGTCTTGCTCAAGCGTTTCGCTCGCCCATCTCTATCCAAGATTCGGGGCCCCAAGTCATCCTCGTTCGTCCTCGGTAGGTTCCTGCTCTCCGTCCGCTCGTCACATTATTGACGTCATGCAGGAAACCTGCTAGAGTTATTCCAGTCTCCGGTCGGTCAAGCCGACTTTGAATGGCAACGCCTCTATGGAGGTGTCGTTCGCTTCAAGACTGTCTTTGGAGCAAGTTCAATCGATCACAAGCGTCTTCACTATCTAACTGTATGTCTCGACGCATTTTTAGGGAGACCAACTTTTGGTAGCCGATCCAAAAGCACTCCAACGGATATTCAACGCTTCTGCCTACCGTTATCCGAAACAGCCCAACCTTCGCGTCATTTCCCGGATGATAAACGGGAGGGGGATAACTTGGGCCGAGGGTAGTGTCGAGTCCTCAATTTATATATATACTTCTCATAGTCGTTTTGACAGGCGAAGATCATAAGCGACAAAGGAAGATTCTCCTTCCTGGATTTGGCGGACCAGAAAGTAAAGCCTTCTTGAGCATCTTTAAAGAATGTGCCGAATCTGTAAGCTCATGCAGGCCAACTCCCGTTACCAGTCTTATTTGCAACGTAGATGTCCACGGAATGGATCGACATCATTCGGGCAAGTAGTGACCAGAAAGTCGTCTTCAACATCCCTGCTTGGCTCTCCCGCGGAACCCTAGACGCTATTGGTCAAGGTACGTCCTCGTTCCCATGCGATAAGAATGGAGGTTCCAACCTCCCACCAGCTGCGTTTGATGTCCAATTTGGCACCATCCAAAACGATAAGCATCTCCTGGCCCGCAAGTATAACAATATGCTGTCAGTTCCCCCGCAGGTGTTCTCTTCGGACTAATGACGTGACTTTGTATTGTTCCCAGGAGCGACATTTTCGGACATCCCTCCGCACGACAGATTTTCGTACAGACTGCTTCCAAGTATATCTCGCCGTGGGTACTCGAGTGGATAACTGATCACGCACCAAACTCCCGGCTTGAACGTGCTCGCGAGGTGAAAAGGGTGACCGCAGAAGTAGCAAAGGAAATGGTGCGAAAGCAATCCGAGACTCTGTTAGCGGGGGAGGGGAAGCGAGACGTCTTCAGCTTGCTTGGTAGGCGATGCTTACGTCGCTCATAAACGTTACCGACCTTTACGCA
>JBBPLY010000149.1:28972-42590 GCA_038090035.1 Xerocomus nothofagi | reverse complement strand
GCATCGTAGCGAACTCGAACTGGCCGTCTCTGGACCACCCCGGCCGCCGGTTACGCCTCCTACACCACCAATGTGAGCGAGCGGCGTATGTATTTGATGCACGCTTGACTCATGCGCTTCGGTCACAGTCCTGCACGTTCTACCCACCCACACGGCGGCGGAATCCATGCGGTGCAAGAGCTGCTGCGCTTCCTGGCTTCAACGAGGGAAGCACAAGAAATAGAGCGCAAGCGGAGGATTGCATGGGAACAAGAGCAAGAAGCGAAATACAGACTCGGTCATGCGGAAATGGAACGTCGTATGCTCGAGATGCGGCAAGAGATCACTACACTGAAAGCGCGCGTGGCTTTCAGTAGCCCCGCGTTCTCGTCGTCGGTTGAAGTGCCTATGAACGTCGAGAGCAATCTTGCGCTGGCGCACTATTCGCAACTCGAGTATGGTTCGCACACCTCGGCACAGCAGCCGACTCCGAGTACCTCGCCGATACTATCGCACCCGTTGACTCCAGCGACGCTCGCTTCTCCAGCAGGGGGACAACCTGCAGTTGGGTCGTCGACGTACCCTGTTCTGGAAGGATCGAGTTGTGCAGCATACCTTCCGTCGCCGTTGTTGCCTCATACACGGTTTATCAGTGTACACCCGTCATCATCTCTTGGAAACGTAAAGGAACGTTCTACGGGAAGATGGGAAACGGAGGAAGAGGGGAGTACGGAAGACGAGACACCGCCTCCGGAGTATCGTGTGCATAGAAAGAATCGGCACGACATGCGGTGTTTGACGATTCAGGTAATTGGGTCATGATTTCGGTTGATGAGCGAGTCGTTGCTGATATGGTACGTTGTCAAGCACGCTATGCGTCATCACTTGTTGCGTGTTATGATGGTGGAAACGGACAAGGATTTGCCAGACAGTCATGTGGAAGGGACGGCGTTGGGACCTGATGAAGCGGTACGATTTGTATGGGACAAGACGCCGAGACAGTCGGTGCACAACGGACGGATGAAGGAGAGGGTGCTCAAAGACCTCAAAGCCAATCGGAAATTGTACAGGCACGTGCCGGACAAGGACTTTGGAAAGAAGACGATGGATTCTGTATTTGATCAAGCGTTCGTGACGTTGCGACAGAAATTCAAAGCGCAGAGGAACGATTCTGCGGCGCGGACACAGAAACAACGAGAGGAACACAAGGCACAGCGTGCACGACGACTGAGTCGACGAAAAGTGGTATGTTTATGCAGTCGGTCGGTGAAAACGCGCTGAGATTTCCAAAGAAACTGGGAAACCGGTCGGACGCACGAAACAAGATGGCAGGCTATGAGCACGTGACGTTTGATGGGGCGTTACAACTCGAGTGTATGTCGTCGGAGGAATCGGAGTCGGAGGAAGACACAGCCACTGGTACACGGACGACGTTCTTCCGAATACGAGGGTTAGCGTGGCGTAGCCTGCGCCTGCAGCGGTTCTTTGATGCGCTGGACGAGAATACGGAGCACCCACGTCGAGGGGTTGGTCGGAGGGAGCGATTACCTGGGTTGCCAAAGGAGGGGATACTGGTACCTCCAAAGGGAGTTGAGAGTTGGATGATTAGCAAGCGATGGCTGCGGGAGATGGAGGAGTCGCATGCCGAGGTGGTTGGGATGCTCAAGGAGATCGTCGTCGACGTGGACGGGGAGGAGGAGGAGGAGGAGGCGGAAAGTTCGCACGGTGATTGTGCTGTAGTCGTCGCTCGGAATTGATTCGGCAAAAAAGGAATGCACCTCTTCACTCCCAATCACGTGTCGCTCGTCGGTGCGTGCTACCCAGCGTGGTCTGCGCTGACCTCCGCTGGCCCAGAATACCGCCCGAACGGACAGGAACTGTCCAGACTGGCTTACTATGCGACCAACCGACCAGGCAAGATCCACAAGCTCAGCGCAGAGCTCGAGAAACACGCCAAAACGGAATCCTCGAAGGCCCTCGCAGGAAACCAGCGGGCGAGAGCGTGAGCGTCATTTCTTTTTCGCTGATCCGATCTGACGCTCTCTTCAGCTCACTCCTCGTCACCCTCGCCATCCTCCGCACCCTCGCCATCGAGTGTCGCCGCGACATTTCCCTCCTTTCCCCCTCCCTCCTTTCCTCTCTCAAACACTCTCTCGATCTCCTCTCTTCCGACTTGGAAATATCAGCCCGTGCTGCCAGCGTCGTGCGTATCTCCATCACCCTCTCTCCACCCCGCTCAACCCCGTACAGTTCACCGCATGGTGCACCTACACCGACGGTCACGCCGTCGGCGTAGATCCCGACATCACTCGGAATTACCTCGCCGTCCTCGCTCTCTTTGCAAAACTGTCCACCACCGACATAAGATCCGTCAACGACGAACTGAGAAACAGGCACGTTCTTCCCTCCCTCTCCATTCTCCCCTCCAACACACTTTCAGGACACGTCTCGTCGGCCTAGCCGCAATCACCGCCGTGGTCAACTCGGAAGCCTTGTATGTCTCTTCTACCCAGTTCAAATCACAGGTGTCCTCCATCATCCCCGCTCTCCTCTTTCACATCTTCCATTCCGACCCAAAGTTTCTCGACGAATGGTACGCTCTCTCCCCCCCCCCACTCCCATCTCCATCTGACCCCCTCCCAGCACCTTCCCCATCAAGGACAACACGCCATCAGTCTACATGGCAGAATTCCGTACACGTCCCCCCGATCAGCGCAGGGCAGCTTCTATCCATGTTCACGTCGATGGCGAATCCGGTCCTTCCTCTGCCGACGTCCTCACTGCTTCCCTCCATGCCCTCTCCCTCCTCTTCCGCCACTCCAATGCGACTCAAATCGGTCTTATACTCCAGGCAGCATTCGAGACCATGGACGGTCAACAACTCTGGCGCAACGTGGATCAATCCCGCTGGTTTGCTCGCAAAGCATCCGAATGGTCTCAGTACCAATATCGTTACGCCGTTCCTTCCCGCCTAGTCGAGCGACTCCTCGAGACGCGCGACACCTCCCTCTCTACTCATCAACAGAGAACATTGACAACCATGCTCACCACCGTCTTCACTTCACCAGTTCCTTTGGTCAACCTCTCCACCTCAGATATCGTATCCAACCTCATCACCCTCATCCTCCGCAGAGTCTCAGTCAACCCAGACGATGACTTACTTCCTTTGTTGGTCGAGACCATTGGCTCCCTCGGCACTCACGTCTACTACTCCGACCAGATCCAGGATTTGGCCGGCGAACTCATCAGTCGTCTCGTGACCATCCAAGTTCACGGCTCGCCGTTCCTAGAGAGAGACGACTACAACAAACGCCGATCACAAGCAATCAGATGCTTGTTGGCTGGCCTCTCCGGTCTCATGCTAGCTGCCGGCGCAGCAAACAAGGTCGACAACAACACCATGCCCTCTTCCGAGCCTTCATTCTTGCTCAGCAGCAATACTCTCTCACCAAGTCCCCAGGTCTCACAGCGGAAGAGAGTGTCTGGAGAGATATGGTATGAAACAATGAACCTTTTGTGTGATGGGGATTACGTAGTGAGATGCGACTACGCTCACACGCTGGTCACATACTTGCGCCAAGAACTTGCGAAACGCGGCGACTCCGGAGACACCAAACGTTCAAGGCAGACGGTGGAAGAAAGTTCCCTTGTCCAAGCCAACAACATCAGCCTACTGCTCTTCGGCGATCCTGGAACGCGGTCGTTACACGCTGCCCACGCATATATATTCGTGCTGGCTACCTCGTCCTCGCTCGAGTCTGTTACCGACCCTTCTCCATCTCCTGCCTATTCGTTGAATGGCGACCTCGCATCCATAGGGGTCTCCTCTACACACCCAAGCGCTGACCCACCTGGGCAAAGCATGGAAGTAGCAGAGATACAACTATCTCGTCCCTCTTCCTCCCGTCGTTCTGCGGGTACCATCACGCGGTCGTGGAAAACTTCCAATACCCAAAGACTACTAGAGTGCTCTCAAAAGGTTTCATCCGCAAGCCTTGCCTCCTTATCGGATTATGCGCTCATTCTCCATGTTCTCACTGCCATCCATGAAGAGGTTCCCATCCGGGGCCTGTTAACCGGAATCCCTATGCTCCTTTCACTCGACGCGGCTTCCCAGATAGAGGATGACTCGGATCTTTCCACTCGACAACGAGCTAAAACGGTGAAGGAAGTTATCGCCCGTGTCTGGCTTGTTATTGGTCAAGTGTGGGAGTGCACTGAGCTAATGAAACTCGCAGAAAGTGTAAGGGTGGCGCAAAGCTCTTCTGCTTTAGTGCTAATGCATCGGATCTTATATAGGCACTTGCTTCGTCGCATGGCTCGCTAGTTCTTCCCCGAGTGGCAGAATTTACTCCAGGTGTTTTACGCCCACCAGAAGAGCAAACTATGTTCCCTCCGATTACAGAATCAGAGATGGTGGCTGAGTGGTCACATGTGGACACTGAAGAAGCACTCTCATTGATCGTTTCCTCCAAAAATGTTCAGGAGGCGACCGGCTTGGACCGGTCAGGCTTGCTGCGCAGGTTGACTGCTGAATGGTCCGCAGAAGCCGCCCTAAAAGACTGTAAGCTTCAAAAGCCTTGCCACGCGTATGCAAGACAACTGACTCCATGTTAGCCCTCGAACGACCCAATACACACAGGCCATTGACGGAGAATGGATCTCCGCTACTTAGGCTGTCGCCTGCACTGATGGCCATCGAGAACCTTTCCCTTCATAGTCTGACCAGATCTGTACGTGGCGTAGGCGTTACCGACCTAAGGGAAGCTCTAGAAGGTCGCGCGGGGGCTTCCAACCCGACCCTCGTTCGCCTCCCATCTATGTCAACACTTGATCATGCGTTATCATTTGATATTCAAACACCTCGTCTAGCTCCAACGAAACCGAAGCCCAGGTTCAAGAAGCGAGCAGTGACGGCTGGATCGGGCGAAGTGCGGGAGGTCTTGAATAAGCTTGGAATAGGGAAGCCCAATGGCACCACCAATCTGCTGAAGGCGTCTTTCCCATCCATGCAAAAGCCCGGTGACAGGTAAGATTTCTGCATTCGGCATTCTTCATCGGTGCTAATCACCGTGATATACTCCGCTGAAAAAGCTCCAAACCCACCACACATTCATCCAGTCCTTGAAGACGCATAAGCATTCCTTATCTGCTTGCTGTTCGTAAAGTTTGCTTCGGCCATCTATTACCTTACCGTCGAGAGTATCTTTCGCTAATCTATGTTCGGATCCGCGCAAAATGGACTCATCTTCTTCCACCGCAAGGACATGAAAAATAGTAGCATATTTATCACGTGGGCTGTCTTCGTTTACCAGCAGATATGATAATTCTTCGAGCTCCCTCTTCCTTTTGTGTCCAGAAGCCGAGTTCACCTTGGGCTTTCGGGTGGGATGTAAGACGTGTCCCCTTCTATACGGACGTGTTCGTCACCGTACGTCGAACACTGCGGAGCGGACTTACAATCAAACCCTGCAAGAGTATCTCATAAGTGGAGGATTGCTTGGTAGCTCTTGCGACTGGGTCGGTGATCTGCTCCGTGTGTCGGAGAATGAGTTTGTTCAACTCCTGTTGAAGCCGAAAAAGGCTACCATAATCAGTGTATATGACATGACACACGACACAAGGAACTCACTTGCTGAATATCATGGTCTCTTCGCTCTGTTCCGTCAGCAAGACCAACGACTGGAACAAGCTGATGTAGCGTCTGCAAATCTGCAGGTGGTCCTGTGAGCTAGCAGTAGGTGAGTATTTTGATGCTTACGTTCGTCACCAACGCGTCGGTTGTCACAGGCGTCTTGCTAAAGTAACCGCTGGGACGTTCCGACAATTTCTTGAGCGATTCACAATGCTCTGAAATGACTTTTTGGAATACAGGCCAAAGCTGCAGGCGCATAGTGAAGAAAAAGGTCTCTAGAGGTGAACATTGGCGTTTCTGAACCTCCTTGGTGACAGCTTCCGTCATTCGGGCCATAGTCAGGAGGGGAGTCGGTGGGGGTGGGGGTTCGATGACCGAACCCAAGAACGTCTGAATAAAATGAGAAATAATATCAACTTCTGTCTCCCGGCTCTGGCGCCGATGACCTGCCTTCGTATACTCCAGGACAGGGTCAAAAATCTTCTTCCAAATGGTACCAAGTTCCGTTCGTTCAACCTTGTTCATGGAGGTGAGTCGGCCAAGTCCTTGGGGTTCCACAATATCAGTATTCGGGACGGGTGTCCTCGCTTCCGAATCAACCGCGGAATCATTGTCGTCGACAGTCTTACGACCATAAAGTTCTGATGTGGCAAAGAGTTGTCCGCTTTCCAGCTCTTCAACGGAGGACGGTGGGCCCGAGGACTCAACGAAGAAAAACGAGGCAACAAACGAATATTCGGCTGTGGCGTTGTCCATCAAAACCAAGAATAAGGACCTCAGTATGGCTTCCAGTGACTCTTTCTTGTAATGAAACTTAGCTTGTACGCCGATAAACAGAGTCGACGCACTTACGTGAGCTTTATCGTCAGCCTGATACGCAAGTATGACGCCCGGTCCTTCCAACTTTGCGTAGGTCAAGCGCTCAAAGTCTACGCGAATACCATCGTCCTCTGCTGACATTGTCACGATATTTTCGAACCTCTCAGTAACCCGAGCCTGAATAACATCCATCACAGCTAGACGGCTAATAATGACGAAGGCTTACCCTCAGCCAACCCAGGCTGCGAATATATCGTCGAAACGCAGTCTCATAGTATGTGCGAGCGGCAGCAACATACGATTCTTGAACCTCCTTTGCCACGGGTTCAGCTTGACGTCTCAAAAAACCGAACAAGGCACGATATTTAAGGAATCCGGAAGACTGCAACACCTGCATATTGGTCGTCACACTATTCTTTATCGAATTTAGCAACGCAAGAAAGAAGCTGCGAAGTTTAGTGGCTGTCTTAGGGTTTGTGTGGGTACTTTCATGGGGGATCAGATAGAAAAGAACATACAACTATCCGGAGGGCCTCCACAACGTCAGCTAGTTCTCTAGCAGCCTTGACGCGTGACCGTATGCGTACGGTGTCGAGCCGTCTTTCAAAGTCAGCAACCGCCAGTATCCATGTTTCCCCGACTTCGGTGTCGAGTAGCGTAGTAGCCAGTGTGGGAGGGATGGTCAAGTCAGATATGAGACTTGACAATGGTTTCTCGATTCGCTGTACGCAGGTTTACTAACAGAACAGAGAAAGAATGAAAGACACCGAACCCGACGGCTCTTGAGTCTGTTGTCGATGTCAGTGCTACGTTCTTGGAGTTCAGATATTTGACCAGATACAGCTGACAAGTCCCTCTGGAAGGTGGATAGGAATGACTCTAAAGAATCCAAGAGATGGACGCTGGTCTGTTGTACTCGTCAGGTATGTGACAACGCTCGTGGTAGTTGGCTCACCTCGACTTGATCATGGAGCTCGATGAATTCCCTGGCGCGAGACCGGACTTGAACAAAGTGTCATGAGCAGTAGATAGGTGTGATTTCAGGGAGCGGCTCACGAGGGGGTTTGGAGAGGTCCTCCTGGTTGTTGTGCAAGTAAACATCGTACTCTGACATCTATGTCGTAGTCGGAATATTGACCGTTGGAAGCATTCGGATAGCAGTGGCGGTGTAGTCGCGCGGATTCAAGTCAGCCGCAACCATGTTCAAGCAATCCCGAGCTCAGGACAAGCGATGTCGGTACACCGAATCCTGAAAGGGCGTCTTGTGCAACTTGATCATGGCTCTTAGCTTCAGGACCGCTCGCAAGTTGTGGATGGGTAAGCCAATCCTCGCCCGATGATCTTTGGGACTGGTGAATCCGACTTGCCAGGCGTCGTCGCATTGCTATCCCTCACGTGCATCTTTCTTGCTGTCGTACTCTGGGTTCATGGCTACAGCAAGTCCAACAACTTTGGCGCCCTGGTAGCTATCCCTTGCCTTGCCTTTGTGGGCGCCATCTGGACGTGAGTAACTCGTCCAACACCCCCTGTCGTCTCTTTCGTCTACATTTCCTGAAAAAGGATTTTCAAGAAGATGTTCTTCTCCCCACAAATCGTCTGTGTCGAGGCAACATGGGTTTTCGCTCTCCTTCCCTTTCAGATATGTAAGTCTGGAGCATTCCGGCACGGTGTGCTGCTAATCACCTGGCCGACAGTGCTCGGTCTCTTCACATTCGAATCAGATGGCGCCCTTCGCTCCCGTTTCGCTGTCGTTTACGAAGCTCTAGTAGCATTGGTCTGGACCAATGCTGCATTAGGTATCTCCCTTGCAAGCCAGTCTACCAATCACAAGGCAACTAAATCACCTTCAAGTCTTCTTATACGCAGCAGGCATCATTTCACTCGCGCTTCTGACGCAATTCTCGTGTGATCGGGAGATATGGGCGCACGACATCGACTCCAGCCCGTGTCCGTTCCCCTTTCCAGTTTTGCTCGTTTACGCTTTCCCATTTGCTGCCAAGTATTTCCGTCGAGCCGCGATTGAATCTGGAGAAGGCGCATCCGCGGCTGCCACCGACTACTGCCTCCCAGGTTGTCCTTGCCATACTAAACTTGGAGCTGAGTATGCAAACAGTACGGGAGCCACACATTCATCTATTCCGATACGTGTACCGACCACGATGGAGAGGCAGAACGCAATTCGTGTTACACTAGGTCATTTGACTCGATGACGTTGTGACTGAGTAATATGTAATTTATTTAACCGATATACCGGACGAGGGAACGCGACAGAAGGTTGATGATCCGAAGAAAAAAAAGAAACGAAATAAGTTTCCATTAACCGACGAGTTCTGTCTGAAGTTGCTTGAGTACTGTAGGATCTGTTTTGTCAAGATAATTGAGCTTGAATATGCGCGCGCCTCCACAAATCCTCTCTGCTTCTTGCAGCGCACTTGCGAGAGACGTCTTCAGCTGAAGACACCGCACCGGGTCGTGCTCGTACATCTAGAAAGCACTCAGCGATGTCAATACGCGACATACAAGGTGAATGTACCGATTTGCGACGGTCATACTCTAGGGTCCCTTCAGACTCGGCGTAATACGAAGCTGGGACACTGTCTAAATCCCAGTAGAGATTGAGGCCCCTAAGAGACACCTCCGATTAGGCGGCACAAATAACTTTTGTTGACAACGAACCCATCTTCGCCGTCCTCGGTATGATTGCGACTCTCCCTCACTTCATAGAGGACATCTGTCCAAAGATTGAAAATCTCATTTGGAACGCGCTCGAGTACCTCGGAACGACCAGTTGAAACGAGCGATGCAATCCCAAGAGCAAGAAGTTTACGGTGCCGCGGCTCCGACATATGGTCAAACTAACAAGTAGGAAAATAAGATTCGGTGTGCGACAAGAGAAGCGGGACCAAGTACCTGTCTCCAGAACTGATCCAAGATAACTTCCCAGACCTTTTCTTCGTGTACATTTTCAACTTGGGCCGCAGCAGACACGAGACGAACAAACATCTCGCGATCTATCAATGCGATACGGGCGAGGACAAAGACACATTCTGTCAGCATGGCTGAGGAACGCTGTCGCATGGCTGAATACTACACAGCCAAACACAGAAGCAAATCCCTACTTCATCATCGCCGAGAATTTTTACTACATGATTGAAGAAACCAGATCTGTGCACTGGTTCCCCCCACAGCGAAGAGGGAGCTAGTTGCATCATAGAGTTCACGCAGTTTAAAACACCTCGCTGGTTCGTCTGGAGGGCTTGACCAAGCATGACACTCATGACGGCATTCATGAGGTCTAACGAAAAGTTCTGAAGGAGTTATTGACAGTGAAAGACAAGCATGTTTACTAACATACCTGCAGAACAAGGATCGCATCCACGAAGAGATAGGACTCAACGATATAAGTTATCTTTCCTAACAGATCCAAATTACTTGCGAGTAGTGCCATAGCAAGAGAAAATAGCTGGAGGAGGTTCAAGGTAGAATTACTCTGGAGAGTCGTAGAGTTTCGAAGTGCAGCAAGCCAGAGGTTGATGCCATCCTCATCCAGGTTGATGGCCACCTTCACGTGTAAGTTGAGAGGTAGAAAATGGATCGGTGTGAAAACTCACCCCGGGCGACAAACTTTCCTGAACTAAGGGGATTACAAGTGGTATGAGAGAAGCAGAATATTCTTTGGATGACTACAGTGCTTTCAGCGAGCAATGCTGCATCACATGTCAGCGAACGTACCATGATTAAACTTGTCACAACCTCAAGGAGCTGCTTCTTGAACAACCATTCTTCCCCAGCAGCAGTCCCTGAAACCACGTAATCAGCGATGAGGTACCAACCAGTAAGTGCACACACATAAAGTAGGGATCGCTCTTGCGATCATCTGTATGTGCGGAACGATTTGCTGATCAGCACGTCCAATAACTACGTTCAAGCTCCTTGCAAGTCGCTGTTTCATCTCTATTGTGTCTGCTTCGCTCATAAGCTTCATCAACTCCGTGACGGTAGCGGACAAAAAGGGAGAAAAGACAGCTGCGTCAAAACTGATGGTCTGGTAGGTCTCAGCTCTACAGTCTTGACTTATTATAGGTTTACTCACATCCACGCATTCACGTAGTGCATTGGCGGCAGTAAGCCGAACAACAGCATCTGACCCAGTGCCCCTGTTTTGTAACAGGTGGACGAGAATTTCCCAAATAACTGGATCTGACGCGGGTGCACACATATCACTGATCCATCTGCCAATCAGCCATGCAATACGACGCTTGATAATTGGGAAACTAAATCGTTGTCAGATGTTGCGAAATGTATTTATTAAAACCTTACTTGGGATTTGTCTCTCTTGCTTCAGCGATAAGCTTGTGACGCATCCATTCGTTGAACGGGATGACATCACGAAGCCTAGTAGCGCATCTTCCTATCGCACAATATAGCGCTTCCTTTTGAACGACACTCGCTAAATCTGTGGTTGGTTGATCTACGCCAGGTAGGAGGGTGAACGAATGCTACACAGAAATAACTTGAAAGTAGAAGGCTCACCTATGATGACTTTGAAGGTGGATTCCATCAAAGGGACAACATAGTCCCGATATTGTGCCGCAAGCGTCATGAGAACACGTTCTCCGCAGGGCTACAATATTATAAGTAGATGAAGATCACGGAATGCGAGAACGTACGCGAAGTTCATATTCCCATTGTTCGTTTTCTTTGTCTTCCTCGTTGACCCATTGCTCAGGATCAGCCATCCAGCCCTCGAGATCGGAGGGATTGAGAGGAATGAAACGTGTGACAAGCAACCGAACTGAATCTTCGACAAATTGCTGTGACAATGCTACAAATGGGATGTTAGTGAATGATAGGTTGTCCCAGGGGTTATTCGTACTAGTCTGAGTGGCTGGACCACCCCTTCGGAAAGGGGTCCATTTGGCAAGGTTTTCTTTGAAAAGGACCATTGCTTGGACAAGAAATCGGACTGGATAGACGGCAGCGGATGAATCTAGTGTAGAAGAAATACGAGTTGGAATCTAAAATGCTTTCCGACAAATTCCTTGTACCTTGAATCGTGTCTCCCGAGCGATGATTGGTAGCCTGTACTACCTTTGACCAGTAATACAAAACCATGTCGTTACACGCTGGGAGTTCGACAAACTTTGCGGTGTCAAGTTGCTGTAACCTTCTAAAGAATTTGCCGAAAAGACGGACGTGACGTGTCAATCGATCGATGGCGAGGGTCGTAATTGGATCGGAGGACGGTAGGGTTCGTAAAGCGAGAACAAGGCTGATACGTAGCTCTGAAAGCGCTGTAAGCTGAGCGGTAGAACTCTGAAATAATTGAAGGAACTAGGACAGTAAGGGAAGGTCAAGAACCTGGCTCAGCATCGACCCTTGACACGACACTTACCCATTCTTTGAGTTCTGCGAGCTCGCCCTTCTCGTCCTTGAGGACGCGGGGCCATGACCACAATGCCATATTAACGAGAGACTTGTAGACGAGATGAGCTATTGTGAGAGAAGCGACGGTACGTTCTTGACTCAGTAAGCCATTTATACTCAATATGGTAGGGGAGAGCTGGGAATAATATGCGAGGATGACGTTCCGTAGCTGGTCCGTGATCTGGTGGCGCGAATGAACGAGAATTGCTGTGTGTGCAAGGCAATCGTCATACCTGGGACATTGTTTTGACGCCGGCGAGCATTTTCATGCTGGAAAACTCTTTAATGACAGAGATGAGAACTTTCAGACTGCGTCTCAAGACCAGTGTCGACTGAATGGTTGCGTTCTCGGAGTTGGCAAAGGAGAGCAAACCACTTTCGACGACAGGCATGATTTGTGTAAAGAGAGATGGCCTGAACCGAGTGTATTGTGAATGGAAATAGCTGTACGGTGTGTGGAGACGCACCAACTTTGCGGGTAGTCCAACCGGGCGATTTTTGCGACGATCAACTCGTTACACTGGGCAATCTGGCAGGAAAGATTGGCGGGATACGAGAATAGGAGAGAGCGGACGAACAGTGTCGTCTTCTTCGGAGAAGAAAGAAAAGGACCTATGCCGAATCTCTATGCGGTCAGCTTCGGTCAAGAGCCTGAAAGAAAGATGAAAGGGGTATGAGTGGCGGAGTGGCGAGAAAAGACAAACTTTCGGGATCTCCAGCGAGATAGAGCGGCATTCTTGAATTGGATGATGCTCAGTTGTCTGACCTGGAGTGGAAGCGAGATGTCTGCGGCCATTCGGTGGAGGGCATTATAGGTGCCGGCGTGGGTGTCGAGGAGAGTGGAGAGGCGGTCAGAGGAAGATTTGAGGTGTTCTGGGATCTGGGACGCGGCGAGGGTGACTATATGCACGAGCTCGTCCTCGTTGACGATGGGGGTCATCATCGATCTCTTTCAAGGACCGATCGCGACTTGCATTAAATACCCCTCGTCGCGAGTCAAGCAAGCGCAAACAACGCGTCTCCTCCGCCCCATGACGTCGTCAAAGGATCTCGGCGAGGACCACGTGCGGCTCGCTCGGCTGACCAAATGCATCGCCTGCCAACTGCCGTGGACGAGCAGGAAATCGGCCGAGCAGAAGCGCACGCACATCGCACGGTGTGCAAAGAAGCGCGCGTTGACCGAGAATACGATCAGAGTTCTCGTCGAAAGAGAACTGACCTCTTCGCGCACGCCCGCCACGCTGTTGGACTCTGTCGTCCCCCGTGCGCTCAAAAAGTCCAAACGCCAGCAAGTCGTCTCCACCGTCAGGTCCCTGCCAGAGACGCGCGAGAACATCTTGGACAGAGCCAGGGACATCCTTGCGCCCGACGAGAGCCACGCAGACCCCCAGTCAACCCAGCGATTCGGTCAGAGCGCGTTGGCACGTCGACAGCCGCTTGGAGTAACGGAAGAGCCACCTCCCCCTACTCAGCCCTTTGCAGCAAGCTCGTTGCGTTCGACGTCAGGATCTTCTCGTCTCCCAGCGCAGCATTCGACGTCTCCCCAAGACCCCGGTTTGTCAAGCGACCATGTGAGTGCCACTGCTTTCATCTCGCAGTCTTACGTCCTCACCTCCTCGTCACAAGCACAAACGTCCCGCCTCGCCGCCTTCTTTGGACTCTAGGTCCGTCAGGCGACGTCTCCTACAGTGATATCTCCACGTGACTCTGGTCACACCATATCTGTATCACTCGCCAGCACCGCTCTAGGTACTTGAA
>JBBPLY010000149.1:5870-28873 GCA_038090035.1 Xerocomus nothofagi | reverse complement strand
AACGTCCCGCCTCGCCGCCTTCTTTGGACTCTAGGTCCGTCAGGCGACGTCTCCTACAGTGATATCTCCACGTGACTCTGGTCACACCATATCTGTATCACTCGCCAGCACCGCTCTAGGTACTTGAAATGCGTAGTGAATGTTGTATATAAACGTCTTGTACCATACCGAGCGAAGAAGTTGCCAAGAGTTCGTCGCGAATAGATATATTCTCACCACTCCACTCCTCTTTCCATGCTTTACCCATGACATCCAAACGACACCCCGCTGACATCTGCGATGCTCACATTTTAGAGCCAGGATATTGTGCCGATGGCTCTCCAGGACAAAGCCGGGACGAACAGGGCAGCGAGTGCGATATGGACGTCCAAGTCGAATCGGACACATCCACGAATACGTCTGACGAGTTCGACTGGGACGAAGCAGAGTCAGGTACAGAACAAGAGACACATCAAGGCAAGCATGCTCGAAGAGGCAGGGCCCTTTGGCTCGCGTTCTTGAAACTGGCTCGCCCCGTACGAACTCTCTTGGTCGGGATCATCGGCGCTGCGTTTTTCATCACTCCACTCTTGGTCGTGGAACTCAGGTATCAAAGCAGCGGAGGTGTACGACCCCAAGTACACGCATGGTCCTTGTGGTTCTCTATCATATGGGCAGCATCTTGCGCCACCTATTTGGTCGTCGACCTGTTACCAAACACCATCGTTACCATCATCCTACTCCTCGGTGGCCAGGTCGAGCGATTGAAGACACAAGTAGAGGTGTGTCATCTCCTCGGTCGTCGATTTCAAAAGGTCCTCAGGAGCTCATCTCAACAACTTAAAGCTCGCATTAGCGGTATCTACTTGGCTGAAGTTGCTTCTGGACGTGTCATGGGCGTGGATAGCCTTGTCTGTGATTCGAACCTACTATCATCCGCCAGGGTCGTATTGGGTCATCATCAATCGTGTCATGCAGGTATTCACTCGTTTCTTGGTTTCCCGTTCTCCTGTTAGATGCCTCTACGCGATTCAAACAGGCTCTTTTTACCGCCGCCATGATCCTCTTCGTGGAAAAGCTATTTTTGAGATTCGTTGCCATCAACTTCCACCAGCGTGCACTCGCCGACCGTTTGGCCGAGAATCACTTGGGGTTAAAAGCACTCGATTTCCTTTCAAATGCGCACCCCGTGTCAACAAATCGAAAGGCAGCCCAAGGAAAGACAGGTACTAGAAGTGCGCTCAGCTCAATAGGTACTTCCCTCGATCTTGGGGGATTGACAGGTGTTCGGACTCATCGGAAGGATTCCAACGGTGTGTCACCATCGGACGTTTATCCTACCCATGAGCAGCACGAGTCTGCTGCTGACCATCCTCCGGAGAACAAGAAACACCGCGGACTGAGTCGGGCAGAAACGAGACGTCGCCGACGTAGATTCATGGCGTCTATCATTGTAGATCAGGTTGGCGGAGCTATCGGGCAAGTGGCATTAAAAAATTCCAAGTTTCACAAGAACGGTGGCCTTCGCTCTGCCAGGAAGTTGGCGAAGAAATTATTTGAAGGCTTGAAGGCCACGAGCCCCGAGAGATCTCACCTCGTCGTAGAAGGTTTGTTACTTATCCTTTGAGATGCCCGTGATTTATGCAATGGACGTCTGTTTCCCTTAGACTTTTACCCGTATTTCCGCTCCGCTTCTGAGGCTGTCTGTTTTTTTACGACTCCGAGTGCCCAAGCTGACGCTCTAGCTAGCATGCGGCATTCGCTCTTTTTGACAAGGATGGAAATGGTGATATCAGCAGACAGGAGATGAGAGAAGTGGTGCAAAGAATTTACAGAGAACGCAAAGCACTGACGGCAAGTCTCAAGGTGAGAAGAACTAAAAATTTGGAACCTTTCGTCGTTGACAATGCGAATAGGATGTTGGTTCAGCGGTTGCCAAGCTCGATGCAGTCCTTGTCTGCATTGCGCTCCTTTTCATCACATTTGCTTGTTTGCTCATCTTTAATCGCAATAACACGGTGGCATCGCTAGTACCCCTCGCAACCATCATTCTTGGATTCTCATTCATCTTTGGCCACTCTGCCCAGACGCTGTTCGAATCCGTAGGGTATATTACGGCTGTGAAATCAATCGCTAATCGTGTTGCCAGCTCATCTTCATCTTCTCTACACATGTGTTTGACGTAGGGGATCTAGTGATGATCGACGAGCAGTACCTTGTCGTCAAGGAGTTTGGCCTCTTCTCCACTATATTCCGACGGGTTGATGGCCAAGAGACTATCGTGCCGAATTCCCTGCTCTCGAGCACGAAACTGGTTCACAACATGCGTCGCAGTACTTCGATGTGAGTCATATCCAGTCAACACCAACATGCATGAAACTCATCGTCGGCAGGTGGGAAAGTACGACCGTCACGATATCCTATAACACATCGTTGGAAATCGTGGAGCAGCTCAAACAACACATACAGGCTTATGTCGTCGCAAACAGCCGCGAATGGTCGGGCTGCGCTGTCAATATCGACAAGATGGAGTATCAAAATGCCATTTATCTCATTATAGCTATTGAACGCAAGTGTAGCATCGTACGGATGCATTGTGCTATATGCTCATTTCGTTCCTTCTAGATCGTTCGAACTGGCAAGATTGGGGCGGGCGCTGGTCGCGCAGGAACGCGTTCATGCGTCATCTCAAGACTGTTTTGGAAGAGCTTGATCTGAGGTACACGTTGCCTATACAACCTGTCCTCTTGCCTAGCGGGACTGGGGCACTAACTCCTGACCATGCCCGAAAAGCAACGGCGTGATAACTTTTCTTGTTCTGCGTCACATATCATTGCTTACATGTATACCTGACGAGGAATATTTATGATACAGTCAACTCTCTTATAACCATGCCTATTTGCAGACATTCAGCACGCAAAGGATAGCGCCTTCGTGGGTGATTTGTGGTATGATCTCTCAGCCGCCTTCGTGCCCTATAAGACATAACCACTGGGATGGTAGTTTGGCCGGCAGTGCCCCCCAGAGGAATATGAGTTGTCGATTATATATTTACATCTAAATGGTTACTCGCACGCCTGTTGAAGGCGGATACTATATAAGTTAGGTATCAACTATCGATACATTTAGATGATGGTGTGAGTGGTGCAGGGCATGGTGGAAGGGTACTACAGATCTCCTAGAGCAACGGAAGACAATCCCGCCACCTCCATAACACCTCCAACTAGATGCAAGCTGCCAGTAACCAGAACGTCCGTATGTCTCGTGGTCGAATATTCTCGAACTTTCCGAATGGCATGTTCAATGGAGGGCAGAGAATGGATCGCATCGACGGGGAATTCTGTCACTATATTCGACCAAGCTTGTTTAAGCTGGTCTTGGGTCGTCGGACCAATGTGCTCGGCAGTAGTAAACGCGACGGAGGTCAAATCTGTGACGGGTAAAGATACGGAAAGTTACACAGTCCAAGTTACTTACCGCCCTTAAAGTGTCCGTCCGTATAGGTAACATTACTGCAGAATATAACTTGGTCGAAGAAATGACTAGGTTCCTCGGGAGTCTTAAAAGTTGAAAGCTGTGCCTTGACCTCATTGAACATAGCCCTGAGGAAGACCTCGCCTGAACGACCGTTAGTGCAGTTGAAAATTAGGACACGTAGTGGGCGTCGCGCATCAGCTGTAGGTCTACTGCATTGAAACGACATCATTACTGAGTACGAAGTATTGGACCACGGGTACTTACCGAGAGATGTCAGGATTGGCAAACCATTCAATGCAACATTTGAGGCTTTCATCCGTGTGTGCGCCATCAAGATACCAAGTCGTCGACGAGTAGTTAGGGTCCAATACCGTCTGACAGCGGCCAGGCCACTTGGTATTCTCCAGACCGGTAACGAAGTCTTCAGGTATCGAGTCGGGGTACGATGATTCATCCTTTTGGCAAATGAAAGTACGAGCCAGTTCCACTGCAAGACTTGCATTCGATAACTGATGTCTACCAGAAAGGCCTAGATGAAAAGATCAGCGGGAAGAATGGGAAGGGAAGAATGATTTAGGCGCGCCCAATTTGATATCTTTCAAGGCAGAGAGGTCCTTCGCGACTCTGAATTCAGACGCCTGGGGCATTTAGTAATAATTCACACGACAACGCACGCATCTACCTTGACATTCGTAGCAGTTTCTCTCAGAATAGACTCTAGGTTGGTCGATGGATGGTGTTGTTCGACTGTGAGAGCGGGGACGTCTTTCTTGTATATTCCAGCCTTTTGTCCTGCGATGGCTTGGATGGTACCTCCAAGAACTGCAACGTGGTCCATTCCGAGAGTGGTAATTCCAGTCACGACTGGTTTTGGGACGACATTTGTACTGTCGCCTCCTCCGCCGATGCCAACTTCGAGAATGGTTGCGTCAACCTTAAGATCCTTGAATGCATGGAATGCCATGAGAGTCAGGTATCGAAAATAGCCAGGCATGGGTGGATATCCGGGGGTAATTGGCTGCAAAAGGACCAGCGTTTGTGGTCTGAATGCTCGGAGAAAGAGAACATACTGGATTATCCTGAAGCTTTTTCCAGACTTGAAAGAAGTATTTTGTAAACTCCTCCTCTGACAACGGGCGACCATTGACTCTGATACGTTCACGGACAGCGACAAGGTGTGGAGAAGTGTAGAGACCTGGATCAACTGAGAAGAGAAATGGTAGAAAAAAGTAGAGGACATGCCGACTTTCAGCCCGGGTCTTGCATGTCGGAGGATCGAGTCGGTGAAAGCACTCGTCGAACCTTTTCCCTTGGTACCGGTGATGTGAATGACATTGAGGGTATTGAGGTCGTCAGGCTAGGATAAAATGGATGAGAGAGAACGATACGACTAGAGGTAAGGCATACGGTGAGTCCTATTCTAGTGACAAACTCGTTCATCTCTGCGATGGCATTCTCGTTGAGGAGGATACCCGTAGCCCTTATGGTCGCAAGCGTAGCGGCATTGCTTTGGAGAGTATTGAGGGAGTCGATGGCGTCCTGATACGACCTTGCTGACATTTTTCTCGAGAAGAGCGATGACCTCCGGAAAGCGGAGAGCATTTGGATCGATATGATTGTGTCCCGTGATTTATGTGAAACCCGCGTCAGTCACGTGCAATCAAATCCCCTGAATATGTTTCTTGCCATCGCCACCATGGACAGGTACTTGTCCGTCAGAAAGCCCTCCACGCTAGACAAGCCCACCGTTCCCTACCCTATGCGCGCAAAGCTAGACGACTCGAACAGACAGCGCTGGTCGACGTACTGGATTTCACCCCACCGTCCCTGATCTCACTGATTCACACCTGCCAGACCTCTTCCTGTAGACGGAAAGAAACGATCCTCCTCTACGGTGACAAAACATCTTCTAAACACCCTCTCGGACAGCTCAAACCCTATCACGCATTCCAACATCCACGAGCGCTCAGGTAATGCCCCGCAATCTTGTACAGACGGGCTCCCTCATCACATGTAGACACTGTCGTTTCTGCTGCCACCGGCCATCAGCGAGGAGAACGCAGAACTGCTTGCGGAGCCTCCGCAAAACTTCATTTCGAAGACCGTTCGAGAAAGCTCTCCCTTCAACGAAGAGATGAACCTCCCAAGGGCGCCTTGAACAATGTTCGTGTATACATTGATGGTTATCTCAGTGGCACCACCGACGCCGAAATGAGAAGAATCATCACGCAAGCGGGCGGTACTACGCTGTGCGTTCCCCAACTTGTAACTTAGCTACCCAGCCCAGAAGTCACCGGGCCTTTTGATGCCTCTTCCCTTAGATCGGTACCTAGCGGTGCAACACATATCGTGACATCACGACAACTCAATGGTTCGAAAAGTCACAGAATTTTGACAGCAAAATCAAGATATATAATTCACGTAGTCAAACCAGAATGGGTAACTGACAGCGTCATGGCCGGACGACGATTGCAAGAAACCCATTATGCTCTGATTAAACCCTCTGGCACGAGGAATGTAGTCGACATGCTCAAGACTGGCGGGCCCAGCAGCTAAGTGTAGCTTTAGCATGTAGCCTAACCGCCGACAACGTATCGATACCAACCATCGGAAAGGGATCGTCTACATGTATTCATTCCGAAAGCGAACCCAAGTAGCTGCTCACACTACCCGACATGTCGGTCACATCTAGATCGCTACTAAATTCGTAATCACTCAATGTATCTGATTGCGCTGGTATCGACCCCTCCGCCTCCAACCTGTCCGCACTCTTGACGCTTTCCGCGCAACGCAAACATTCCCAGCCAGAATCTAGTCCTTCCTCAGTAGTACGCATCATGCGCTCAGCGATGCAATGGTAGCAGTACACATGCCCGCAGGAGGTGATATAGGGGGTATAGATGGGGAGAGGTGGAGCATCGTCGTCTTTAGTCGATTCCGATGCTCCTTCTGTGACGGACGAGATTGAGAGTGCATCCACGGAGTATCCCAGGTTCAGAGTGTAGGACGCATTTTCAGCACAAATTGCACATTGGTCCGCAGGGAGTGCTTCGTATTTACCGTGCTTCCGCAGCGGAAGACTCCGGGAAGCGCCTTTAGAAGTGTTTGAGAACATCGCTGGGAGAGTGAGTCGTGATATCAATCGAAAGAGTCGACGTTGGATCGATCTTGTGTTTATGAGGGGCAGTAAGAACAAGAGAAATTCCTGGACGAAACGTGAGAGAAGACGATAACCGAAGAAGGGAGACGTACAGTGAAGGCATGCCAAACCATTTGGCGATTCATGAACTCATAGCTGACCTGACGCTTGACTTGACTTGAGTTAGGTACGAGAGACATTCCAAGGAGCCGATCAGATAAACTACGATATCTGAAGCAACATGGTTAGGGCCCGATTCCGGTTCAAACAACCGCGACTTGCCGACCGTTCAATAAGAAAACAACAAAATTCATTAAGCTAAGAAGTGAATGGGTTGATTCCAGTCGTGTGAGCATCTGCCAGGCCATGCGACGTGTGTCACTTGAAGGTGTATCCGGCCAGGCCTGTGACAATGCGTGCGCACGCAAACGGTTGTAGAGATAGGGCACGATGATGGTAAATATACCATGGATGATAAGAATTCGCCGAGGCAGTCTACCAGCTGTATTTCGGGACGTCAACAATAAGCTCTCTATGTAAGTAATTAAGACGCACGAGTACGCGAGACTGGATCACTGGGCCTGCTCGGAACGCTGTACTTCAATCCCTGTAGTCGAGCTCCATAACTAGAGCCGAGGTTCCACAACGAGAATTTGTACAAGGTTAGTTGGATGATGAGAGTTACTTCTGAATCAAATCGGGTGCTTAGTGCGGTCTTCCCGGCCGTCAAGAATAGATGATGATGATGATGATGTAGACATACGTTGACGAGACTAAGGGCCTTTTGCAATGGCTCGCACAACAGATGCACCAACTCTTGATCGAGTAGTTCGGCGTCAAGCTGCCCGACGCGCATGACACGGGGATATGGTGAAGTAGTTGAGCCCAAAGTGTCCCGTATGGAAGAAAGGGTCGGCTGCGCTGAACTATACGCTTGCTGCCAGAGTACTTGCCACGAGTTGGCTGACGGTCCTGAATCACTCATGCTGGTATTTGGCGAAGCGGCTCGGATTGTTCGGCTGAAAGATTGTGGCAGGTCGCATTTTCTCCCCGTGGGAGGTTTTGTCTAAAACTAGTAGTATGTCTTCGTAATGGAGTACAGTTGAAATGCTCATAATGCATATTAGCATTTCATCTCCCAGCAAAAGTAACTGCTTATGGTATGCATTAGTGGGTTTGGCACATCCATGGACGAGGTAGAAAAAAAAAAGGCCAGGTTACAAGTTCACAGCTACCCACGTACATATAATTACGGGCGATCATCTGCTCAGAGGACAAATATCACGTGACCACGATGAAGATTGACTTCAAAGGTCGATCTTGAATTCGAAAACGCAAGTCAGCCTACATAGAGCCATGGCAGAAGCACTCCAAATACTCGTCCTGGATGTACTAGACAGATCTGGCACGATTCAAGATACGAGGACGCTTGTTATACCCGGACAACGAGATCCAGCTACGAGCCATGAAGCCCAGATCACAATTCTCGGTGCTCTAAACTCCCTCCTCAGTCGCGAGGCATGTCGATGTTTTCTCGCGATATGATCGCGATCAGGTCCGCTGACTTATCCGGCAGATGATTTCTTACGGTGCTCACGAAACGTCTTCTCATACCCTCACGCCTGAAGGTGCACAGATAGTCCTAGAGGGATCGCATGAAGCCAGAGTATGGGCTGCTCTTCCGGCTAAAGGAGAGGGTCACCCAGTCGGAGTTCATGAGCTGAAGGAAAAAGTGGGCGATGAGGCAGCCAAGGTTGGCCAGGGGCGCGCTTTCAAGAATAATTGGATAGCGAAGGAAGGGAGTGGATTCGTGAAGGCCGTGAGTTGCGCAGCATTGAAAAGCCTGAATCCGGCTAATTTATTCATTTGGATTCGTGAGGTCACACAAATAATAGATTCAACTCGGCTTGAGCTGCGCGAGGTGGACTCTACTGGGACTCTCCAAGCTGGCGAGAAGGCTCTGGCTGAGCTACGAAAGCGTAAACTCATCGTCCAAAGGTAGCCTCACTTTTTTTAGCGTGGCGATATGCACTATACTTCCTCCACTCAGGAAAGGACAATGGTTCACTGTGCACAAAGGTCCAAGCTTCAGCACGTCGATCGCAAAACCCGAAACTGATCTTACCGTTGAAATGCTGACTTCGTGTGGTTTCTTTCTACTTCTCGTGGAACGGAAAGCTGATTAACCCCAGTGGTGCATGGAAAACGGCGACCTTCAAGAAATACAACTTCGAAGCCGACGGTATCCCGACGTCGGGTGGTGCACTCCACCCACTCCTCAAAGTGCGCGAAGAGATTCGCAATATATTCTTGGAGATGGGGTACGACATGTTCACGTTCGCCTTCCGCAGGATTATCTGACAATTGTCCCAGCTTCGAAGAAATGCCGACCAACTCTTTCGTCGAGTCAGGTTTCTGGTGCTTCGATGCTCTCTTTGTACCACAGCTTCACCCCGCAAGAGAACTGCAAGATACATTCTACCTCTCCGGCAGGTATCTCGTTAATTTCTTGATAGCTTTGATCTAATCAGCATGATAGATCCATTGACGTCATTACCGCCCCCCGAGGCTTACTACAAGCGTGTTGCTGAGGTGCACGAACAAGGCGGGTACGGGTCGATTGGCTATCGGACACCGTGGTCCCACGAAGAGTCTCACAAGCTTCTCCTGCGGACGCACACCACTGCCTCATCAGCATCCATGCTCTACAAACTAGCTGCTAAATGCAGAGGTGAAGAAATAGACGACGAGGGCGGAGAGCTAAAGTCGAGTTTTTCCCTGCAAGTGCGAGAAGATGGCTTCCGGCCAGCAAAGCTGTTCAGCATCGACAGAGTGTTCCGAAATGAAACGATGGATGCCACACATTTAGCTGAATTCCATCAAGTGGAGGGTGTCGTTGCTGATAGAAATTTGACGCTGGCTGATCTCATCGGCAAGTTGCAATGGGCTGTCTTTGTCTTCAAAATCATTATCAAAATCCTAGGATTTATGCGAGTCTTCTTCAAAAAGATGGGTATGATTGATATCCGTTTCAAACCCGCGTACAACCCGTACACGGAGGTGCGTATAAATGAAATTGTTGTGGAGACTAGACTTTGACTAACTGTGTTGATGCGATGCAGCCATCACTTGAAATCTTTGCTTTCCACCCCATGCTTCAAAAGTGGGTTGAAATCGGGAATAGTGGTATGTTCCGCCCCGAGATGCTCGAACCCATGGGTTTCCCGAAGGACGTCCGTGTGCATGGTTGGGGTATCGGTCTCGAAAGACCTACCATGATTCGGTGAGTGTCTGTGGAATCCCTACTCAGTTGATACCATCGCAAGCCAACTTGAACCTATTCGAAGGTATGGAATCAACAATATCAGAACTCTTGTTGGACACAAGACACCTATTGAGAGCGTGGAGAATGCACCGGCCGTCGTGTTCTAGAAGTTATGGTACAAAAATCGTCGCGACGTGTAGAGGAGGTGAACAATAAATGTCAGAATTCGTTGTATCGTCTGGAGTCATTCTTATAAGAGCAAGCATGAAGGTCTGTGATTGTAATATCTAATCAAACAAGCCGAGTAGCGATCAATGATATCAATCGACGAGCACTTGGCCCAGTTGTCCGCATCTACAAAGTAGGGGTGGATCCCGAGCCTCCGACACTGAATCAAAAAGAGAATACTGCAGCGTTCTTGCGAGAACCGAACATATATACGATGGCTTGACTCATGAACAGACCAACGGTGATGCCAATTGTGACTGCAATCATAGCACTTCCAACGTCGACTGCCGACCCATTCGCTGTGATACCTCCAGCTTGCGAGAGGCCAGACTAAAGATGGAGAACGTGAAGCGTAGGAAGGCTTGGAGAACAACTCAGAGGAACGGAATACGCACTGGGACCAAGAACAAGACACCCGTGACCATAGATGTGAATGCCGTGCCGCCCATCTTCCTCGAATAGATATTCCCGAGCAGACCCACAGTAAACGCTCCGATAGCAGAAACGATATCTGATCGATTGAAGATGTAGTGGTTCGCAACCTTATTGGTCGCATACGAAGCACAGGAGATGATGACCATTACAGGGAGCTCCTTCGACATCCATGGCTGTAAGTTTGCGAGGGACGACAGGATGGAGAATATGGGAACGATTATGAATTGGGTCCACCATGGAAAGGGTTGAATATACCAGGCAAACGAAGACGGGCGGTAACATCCGTCGACTATGTCCGTCAGGTAGACATCGGTGGCATTGGTGAATGCGAACGTGCCAATTGCTGGCGGTGTACCATCCGTCGAATTGTCAGGTGCGAATGTGCCGATCAGGGTAACAGTGGTAGATAGCTTGGCTGCTAGTGTCGCAAGATGATGTCGGGCCGTAGGATCGACGAGAAGGTATAAGTCTGAACCAATTTGCAGACCAAAACCCAGAAAAAGGGTATAGATAAGAGCATATACCATCTTGACGCTACCGCATACAATGTTCTTAGATGCCAACTCAAGGGAGCTAGTCACTGTTTGTGAGGTTAGTCGGAGGTAGTATACAATGACACATTCACTTACAAATGAGGAACCCCGGAAGGATACCGATGATACCAGCAGATGAAATGGCCTCATAACAAAATATTTGGCTACGAATGCTGCTCAACCCGCGAGCCGTAAAGGACATAAACATGGCAGTGGTGATTCTAGCACACTTTTTTTTAGCCCAGGTCTGGGGAGAGAACAGCGAGTAACGCACTCAAACACGTTGTTATACATAGTCGACTTCGTTGCGACGTTGAGCTGAAGGAAGCACAGAACGAAGGCACCACTGCCCGCAATCCACATATCCAAGAAAGAGCCACCGAATGCCAAAGGACAGATGAGCACCGACAAGAAAAAACTCAAGAGACATCGGAACCAGATCGAATACATTGGTTCTGCAGAGAGTAACTTTTCCAGTTGTTGCGTCGCTTTTCTAGCGCTGATTTCGTCGTGCAAAACGGCCCGATAAATGAGGTGGACTTTGTGGAGATTTCCGAGAGCAAGACCACCAGCGCCTTTGACAAAGTGTGTTTCGGAAGTCATGGTGTCGTTATCTCCGAAGCAGCAGATGATGACGCTCGGCAAGTGAATGAACTCGGCGTTGATCTCAAGAATACGGGCCGCAGCCACAAGCTGTGATTCTATACGGTGGGACGGTGCACCGAATGACATCAGAGCACGAGCGAGTTTGAGCAGAAATTGATGACGTTTCAAGATAGCTGCAGCGCTGTCGTCTATCAAACACGAGCGGCTTTAACCAGTAGAACTCACAGGTGACATTGAACTCGATACGAATCCTCTGCTGCTCCTTCCTGCGTTGACGATAATCCATCTGTCTAAGAGCATTCCGCCTTTCGTCTTCATAGTCGTCGAGGCAACGCTTCGTGATATTCGTCACACGAGGATCGTCAGGGTCGAGGATTTCAGAGCAATTGTCTGAATCTGAAGCACTTGAGTTATTCCGCTTAAATGATGAACGCCCGGCCGACTTCCCGACCGCTTCATAAGCTTGGGAACGAGAATAGGGTAGTCCGTTCATTCCCGGGGTAACCCCATAAAAGTCCATCAAATTTGCAATGATCCCTTTGCGCCTACCATCTCTGTCATTCATCTCGCAGTAATTCGGTTCGTTATTGATGTCGACATCCTCAAAGCCACCCTCATCATCCCGCCCGATTGGAGCTTGCGCCTCCGGGTCAAAGTTGCTTTTGTCTCCATACTTTGTCTCTGTTGCAAAGCTTACTTTGTTGGGCTGCCTGAGGCGGGGGGGTGACGTGGTATCATATGCAGGTTGTGGAGGAGGAATGTCGTAGGGGTGCCCATGCGAAGCAAGTGCGTACTTTTCATCGAGGTGTTCATCTTCAGCCTTTGTTTTGAATTTCTGGGCAAATGCTCCAATGTCTCCATCTGAGCCGGAGTTATTCAGCGTCAAACTAGAACTGTAAGATGGTTGTTCGGTGTTCTGGACAGGTGTTGCCTGGGGGCGCAAGGTTTCCTTATTTGTGCTATCATCAATGATAACGGGGCGAGCCTCGGGCGGATCGTCCGGACTCGGAAAGTTTCTGTGCGCGGGGGGAGGAAGAGGCGGTATTGGAATGTGAAAGGAGCTGGAGTACTCCCTGTCAGGAAACGTGGGCTCCGTGCTATCAGGGTCATCCAGTTCGACCCTATACCGCGTCGTGGCGCGGTCTTTTGTGGGTGGTGAAGAAATCCGACCAGGACCAGCCCGGGAAATGTTTTGAGGATTTCTAGGCATCCTCGTTTATTGAATGAGTGTAATAGATCACCTGGACGCTCAAGTAAACGTCGTGGAGGTAGTCCAGTTGTGTCCTCGAGACTCGGTGTGCGTAGATAAGCATACCGCCATTTTGAATTGGACCGATTGAAACAGCAGCCAGAATTTTATGGGCTGACGTCAACGGGTTTAGCGGGCACTGAGGCACAAAGTTCGTAGTAGGGCACACCGTGTATGATATGTATCCCGTGGAGAAATGTGAGCCACCCACATGCACGGACTCGAATGTTTACGAGTCAGCACCATAATCTGTATGTCCGTAAGCAGGTAGTTAGTAGACGATGATAATACAACGTAGTGTGACCTTTACGAAAGGAAGTAGGACGCACCAGCGGACCGTTGAGCGTACTATGAAGTTGGTACTAGCGCTGGCTCAGGCCAGACACCGAATAAGTATGGCATTTAGACAATGAACGAAACTCATACATGCAAACTCGCGTTGAGATGGCTTCATTACTCCAAGCTGTTCTCCCACTCCTCAACCGTAATCCCCAGCACGGCCTCGGGAGCACCATCGAATGTATGGAACCCTAGCATTTCGTAAAACGAGGCGGCGGCCTTGTTTCGAGGATCCATCCCAAGCCAAACAGCCTTCAGCCCTTTGTCCTTTAAATGTCTGATAGCTATCCCGATCAATCTCTTTCCCCACCCCTTCCTTTGATGTGATTCCAAGATGTCAATGTGTAAATGTGCTGGAGAGAACGCGACCTGGGCCTCTGACGCAGGAGGGAAATTCATGATGGACTTGATGTATTTGCGGTCGGTCTCCGTGGGCTGGGGTGCGGTAAGGGATCCCTCGATGTATTTCGCTTTGAGAGACGGCCACCAGGTTTGCGCGGTGGCTGCTTCGAATGCGCGGGTGTCTAATGCACCTAGGGTATACCCCACGACCAACTCTTCTGACGGAGGGGAGGTCTCGAATGGCTTTTCGGCAAGAACGAAGCCCCATACACAATCAAGGACATTGACATAAGGGAGGGCGTAGACTTCGCCCGGGAGCGACGGGTAATTGTGAACGCCCCTCCCAGATTTGCCAGCTTCAGACGTCTCCAAACAAATCTTGGAGAGCGCCGCCTCATCCTCCTTGGTCACAGGACGAATAAAGATCGGCATCGCGTGAAATGCAGAGAGCGACGGTGGTAAATGAGAACCAAGCCAAAGTTGTAGCGTGAGGCTCCAGTGTGTGAACAGACAATATCATTTACAGACGTCTGTTACGAGCTACGTTCGACTGTTTGAAGTTGGTTGGACGATACGACCGTGACATGGCGCTCCGTCTACCAGCCGAGCATGTTACATCGATATTCAGCCGACACAGTGCTGGCAAGGAGATGGCAAGAACTACTGGAGTCGGCCGGCGACATTCGTTGCCAACGCCTTGAAACTCGACTTCAAATACCCCATCACCTTCCACCCTGGCTACCGTTGTTCCCTGTAGGTTCATCCGCTGGCCCTGAGATTACTACAGGAACGATATCACCTATCAGTGCAAAAAGACTAGTTGTGAGACGCGACTTACAGAGCACACCAAGGATTACGACCATGTATACCCAGTACTTTTGCAAGAAGTTCTTCTCAGGTACCGGTGCTAGCGGTTCACCTTCTGGTGTTAGTGGAGGCGGCGTGCGCAATTCAGGTCTGGTAGCATATCAGAAATAACTCGATGCACGTGTGAAGAAGGACGTGCTGAGGGGACCGACGTGGCGACGTAAGTCTGACGGTCATATTATGCGCGGGATATGATTTGCGTGTTTCCGGAGGGGGACACAAGCCGTCATGGGGAGCTGGTGAAACGAAGTGATCGACAGCAAATGCAAGTCCGGAAGGAGATAAGTGAATGGTGAGGTGAGAAGAAGTCGATCCGGGTAGATGACACTAGTCGAATTTTCATGAGCTGGTGAGAGGGACGTGGGCACGACTTACTGCTTTTACGACAGAGGTCGGCCATACGTCGTCCGGAGCATTAGGACGATGGAGTGCAACCTGGTACATTGCCCCTTCAACCACCGAATCCTTGAATTGGACAAGGTTGTCGAGTAGAGTTTCGGAGGGGATGAGCGTTGCAGGCGACCCATGGGGAGAAATAGAATGCAGGGATGGAAGAACGACGATGCCGAGTTCAGACCAGGGTGTAATGGGAAGATTTGGGTGAACGACGCGATGTTGGATGCGGACTTTCTCGAGCTCGTCCTGGGCATTCGCGAGGGGGAGGAGGAGGAGAAGTGCGGTGAAAGAGGAGGAGCGCATTTTGCTCTTCGGTAGGTGCTCGCCGTGCCTTTGCAAAAAGGGTCGTCCTGGCACGTGCCACCAGTGAAGAGCGCGAGATAATCAGCGACAGCGCCAGCTCAGCTTCAATAATGCCCACCGTCTCTGTAGACAAGGCCGATCTTTTCGAAAGACTCGGGAAGGAATATAGCGAGTGTCATCGTTTAGCTTGCGGTACATGAGCCATTGATCATATCCGCCCTTCTAGCCACGGAAGAATTCGATAGACTATGCTTCGACTATGGTCTCGAACTGGATGAGGACGTGCGTCCTTTTTACGATCAGAAATTTATTCTAGCTCACAACGATCGCAGACGACTGACGTTGTAAACGAGGCAGTCAAGAAAGGTCTTCCTGCAGAGAGACCGGTGTGTGACCCGCTCGACCAACGATATCATTTGATTCTCACCACATCCCTTCAGCAACTTAAAATAGAGGTCCCCGCCAATAGGTTTGTCGTATCATTCACCTTGTCAGGTTCAACTCGATCAGCTATCCCGCAAGATATGATCTCCTTTGTATAGAAGGCATATCCCGAGTGCTCAAAGTCTTTCTGGGAAAAGCAGAATCCCCACGATATAGACTCATCTACCCCTCAGGCGAAGACAACCTTCTCACAGTCCATGTCCATCCCGACGTACGTTCCGTCCGATTGTATGCACATTAAACCGTGTTTTCAACTCAATCGAACCAATCATCAGACCCAACGCGTTCGTCCGCTATTTGCCTGTGCTGTCCTCCGTAATTTGAGGTTCACCCCTCGTTCGTATGCATCTTTCATCGACCTTCAAGACAAGCTTCATCAAAATATTGGACGGCGGCGCTGGCTGGTCTCTATCGGCACACACGACCTTGACACGATCGAACCTCCGTTCAGATACGATGCCAGAGATCCAGAATCAATCACATTTGTGCCACTTACCAAGACAGAGGCATACACCGCCAAAGAGCTAATGGCGGTTTACGAGGTACTTGTGCAACGCAGGCGCGACATGACTATAATCAAGTTAATGATCGTACCTTATAGAGCGACAAGCATCTTGCAAAATACCTCCCCATCATCCGTGATGCACCCGTTTACCCGATCATATACGACCGACAAGACCGCGTTCTTTCCCTTCCTCCCATCATTAACTCTGAACACAGTAAAATAACGCTCAATACACGGAACGTCTTCATAGATGTTACTGCCACAGACGACACAAAGCTTCAAATTGTCGTCAATATGGTCGCAACCATGTTCTCAGAATATTGCGAAGAGCCTTTCACGTACGTTTCCGGTGCCTTCTCACATCATCAAAATAGTACAGGCATGCTCATACATTTATCATTACAGGATTGAACCATGCAGGATCACCTTTCCGGATGGATCGACGCGTATTTCTCCCGATATCGCGCCGAGGACCGTCATGGCGCGTGCATCTTATATCAACTCATGTACTTCCCTCTCACTCTCTACTGCCGCCATCGCTGAGCTCCTCACTCGCATGTCTCTCGCCCCAAGTGTATCCCCCGACTCCGACGAGATAGCCGTCACTGTTCCTTGCACTCGCCCAGATATTTTTCATGAGGTCGATATCATAGAGGATGCCGCGGTTGCTTATGGCTTTAACAACCTTCCCGACATCTTCCCGCAAACGAGTACGGTTGCGCAGCCTTTGGCAATCTCAAGGCTAGCGGATGTCATCCGAAGAGAGTGGGCAATGGCTGGATGGGTAGAAGGGCTGCCACTTATTCTGGTACAACGCGCTTTCACCTCCCTTTTTGAGGGCGCGTAAAACTGATCGTAGTGACACGGACAGTGCTCATGCGAAGAGAACTTTGATTTCATGAATCGTCCCGATCCAGGCAATATCGCCGTCAAAATCGCCAACCCAAAAACGCTCGAGTTCCAAGTTGTGCGAACGTCTCTTCTCCCGGGTCTTCTCAAGACCGTTCGAGAAAATCGATCTCACCCCCTACCCATACGGCTTTTCGAGCTCTCTGATGTCGTGTTCAAGGACACCACTAAAGAGCGCCAAGCAAGAAATGAGAGGCATGCCGCTGCTGTGTGGTGTAGCAAGACTGCTGGGTTCGAGGTCGTGCATGGATTGCTGGACAGGGCTATGAGGATGCTGGAAGTGCCCAGGATCGGAAAGGGAGACACAGAAAAGTCAAGCGGTTACTACATCGTTGAAGGGGATGGTCAGTCACGTATTTCTTTCTTGGATTGGAGAGAATATGTCGCGCTAACGCATATTCCTGCGTAGACCCAGCCTACTTCCCCGGTCGTGCCGCGGCGATCTACTACCGTTCTCTCATCAATCAGGTGACCCTCAACAACGTCAAGGAGACAGCTGTGTCCAGGGACAGAGTGATAGGTACTTTGGGCGTGCTACATCCGTCTGTGTTGGCCAACTTCGAGATCAACTATCCCTGCTCAGCATTGGAGTTCAATGTGGAAGTATTCTTAAAGAAGAGGCGATAAATGAGTGGCTGGCAGAGTCGCTAGTAGAAACCGTCGCGACAACCCAAGTTTACAAGTTTACATATCAAATAAAATAATCGCACTGTCAATGGAGGATTGCCAAGTGAACGCTGATAGGTTTACAGTTACTCCGATATCAGGCAGGTCTGCCCCGAGCGAAATGGATTTATAGATTGTGAAAAGCAGTAAATTCCGTCCGACACAAAATAGGGATTAGCGCGCGTGGAACGATATGGATAGAAGACTGTCTCGACATCTCATCCAACAGTAGTCGTCCTGTTGAGATGACAGTGGTAATGGATATATGATCGTTCATAACAACCCCGCGGCCCTCAGATCCTCACAAAGCCTCTGCTCCCTTGCGATTACCTCCCTTGCTCTCCTCGCGCGGTCCGGGTCAGAATACCACGGCGTGTTACCCTGTTGCTGGCCAGAACCCGTAGTGTTCCCAGTAGAGACGAGGGCGGCGTCAGACCCAGCGCCAACGCCGCCATCAAGCTCGGATGGTTGATGTCGAGTTGGGTAGCGGAACAGGCCGATACGCTCGAAGAAGGACTGACGTCTGCTTTCTTCCTCATCCGCGATCTCTGACTGTGTTCTGGCATGGCTCCTTGAAGGGAACGAGGAACTGGACGTATGAGAGGCTAAGATGGATCGTTCCCATCGCTTGACGCGCCAGAACCCAAGTGAGGAGGTCAAGAGTAAAAACCAGCCAATGGTCATCAGGAGGAACGAAAGCCATTCCGTCGCGATTGGACCTGTCAGGAACGAGTTACTCCATTGACTCTCACTCTGTCCAGGCATAGTCTGCGTGGTGGTAGCGGGAGCGGTGCTATTATCGAGGAGTGGGATGACGCGGTAGTAATCATCGGCTTCTTTGGTGCTGCCGAACGTGAGCCCGTTACCGTCTTCCCATGTGTTCATACCAGCATTGATGATGTTTTCGAGCCTTGCACGTAGCGCGAAGCCCCATTGGATCAGGGTGATGCCAAGACCCGCACGACTTCCGAATTTGGCAGCATGTGTCGTATGCATGACCCAAGTCAACACGAATCCAACGAACTGGAAGGTAGTGCTGACAAGCGTGTTCCAAAGGAACGCGAACAGGGTACCCGTGGGCAAGGAGTCGACGATGACCGAACCTTGAGTTGGTGGGCCAGAAAGGGCATTGGAGTCGTAAAGGGCGGAAGGAGGGAGGAGAACGAGCGACGTATGGTAGGGGGGTGCTGCGTCCGCCTGAGCAGCGGTATAAGAGGGTGGTGCTGCTGAAGAGGACTCTTCAGGAACGATGTAGATACTGTCGCCTGCGATGGGAAGAGGTGAGGATAAGAAGGAATTAAGGGAAGCTGACAGGGACCGACCTTGCTGCACGCGGGTTCCAGAAGTCGTAGGTTTGGCGCTCACGTTGCTAAACACGCCGTCGTTGTCTGCTCCTCCACCCATTATCGCGGACCGGCCAGATGATCTAGATTGGGTAAAGTGTGGGACATAGCGAGCGGGTAAGAGAGCGGTGGCGCGTCTCCACCAACTAGCCTGCGTGCGGGGGGTGATGTTCTGCGTGGGCGTAGGTATAGATCCGTTGGAGTTTCCTATGGAGTTCGGGAGTGCGAGGGATGTCGATGGGGGGGGAGAGCCGGGTGGGGGTTGATCCCAGTCTGCGACGGGGGTGTTGAAGTCATATGCGGATATTGATGGGGGACGGTGGGGAACGAGGGGACGAGATTCGTCGAGGGGGTCGTCGTCGTCGTCGTCGTCAAAGGCAGCGTCGAGCTCGCGGTTGCTGTCTGGGTCGGTGCGGGGGTTTGGTACGGGGGCGTATCGGACAGGCATGGCAGTCTCGGTGAAACTCGTCCACGGTCTTTTGCTACTCACGCCGACACCGCCATTTCCACAACGAATAATATTACATCAATCAAACACGACACGAGGACAGGCCCATGTTCAACCCATGTTCACCCCCATCGGGAATCCCTGCTGCGTGGGTGTCTGACTCGGCATCATCGCTGCCTGCGCTGTTGCTTGGACCTGTGCATAGCCTCCGACTATCTCCTGCGGCCCCATGCCTACGGGCAGCCCAACCGGTCCACCAAACCCGCCGACCGGTCCTCCAACGCTCCCAAGACCCACGCCCGTGCCCCCAGCGCCAATACCCCCAGGTTTGTTCGCCTCCCTGACCATTCTCGTCACACGTTCACAGCTCTCCATGCGAGCCTGCATCATCCGCTCAAACATTTCCAGTATCTGAACGGTGGGCTCACGACCTCCGGCACCAAGAACGAGCGGACCCGCGTGCGGGAGCTGCGATTGGGATGACTGCGCAGTGGTATGCGTATGATGGGCGGGTGTAGAGCCGAATCGAGGCGTCGATACCCCAGGGGTTAGAGGCTGCTGAGTGGCTGTCGTTGAAAATTGAAACGAAGGGTGAGAGAGATATGGGGATGTCAGTGTTGTCGTCAGGTTCATTGTCGTTGGAGGATAAAACGATAGAGCAGTATTTGACGAAGCCATCGAGACAGACGGATGCGGGTGGAGTGCAGCCGAGGTAGACTCGTGTATCGTATTCTGGTGTGAAGAGGCTGGAACAGAGGCTGGGTTGAGCTTTGAGCTTTGTCGAGCGCGGTGTTGGGTATGCGGATGTGGATGCTTGGAGATCCCCCCACGTGCAACTTTGGGGAGCATGCTGCGCGCGGAGGAGATGCCCTCGAGTCTCAGATTGAAAGCCTTTTTACGCTTCAACCACTTCGTTGGTGGGGAAGAGACGTTTTCCGCCGTCATTCCAGGGTCTAGAGAGGATGCAGATTGGGAGTCGGGTTCATCGTCGAGCTCAGTATCGACTGGGACAGAGCTGTCGAGCTGGGCATCGGGAAGACGATGGAGGAGACCCATCTCGAGCTGAGCGCGAGTGCGGTATACCCACATACGCTCCTGGTGATAGAAGGCGACGAGCGATTCGAGGAGGGATATAGTACTTTCCACTGGATGCATGCCGATCGTCGGGGGAGAGGAAGGCGGGGTGGGAAGGAGCGAAGAGATGGGGTGTTGGTGGTGCGCATACTGTGATTGCTGAGGCAGAATGGGGACGCTGTGTCCGTGGACGGGTGTGTGTTGCGGGTGGGCGGGCGAATTGCCCGTGTAATGAGCGGAGAGCATCGCGGAGAACGTCGAGGAGAACGTCGAGGAGAGCGTCGGGGAACAACGCGGGAGAGTCACGAGGCGCCACCCCCACGTTTGGGGGTCCGTGCGATAAGATAAGGCTCGTGCTCGTCGTTGCCCACAGCGACGACGCGATGAAGTACGTCGCGTTGCTCAGCGGCGGAAAGGACAGCTGCTTCAATCTGCTACACTGCCAGCACAACCACCACCAGCTCATCGCTGCAGCGACGCTCTCCCCTCCCTCCGGAAAGGGTGCGTCCATCCCTCACAACCCTCGCCCGCTCACTCGCCTGTGTTTAGATGAAATCAACTCCTACATGTACCAGACCGTCGGTCAGGACGCCATCGCCCTCGTCGCGCAGGCCCTCGACGTGCCTCTCTACAGACGCATCATACAAGGAAATCCAGTAGAGCAGGCCGCAGAGTATGGCCTCACATCCGCTGGTGGCGGTGGCATCACCGGCGATGAAACGGAGGACCTCTATGCTTTGCTCTGCAATATCTTGGCTCGTCTGCTCTTTTCTTCGTATCTCCCCGCCTAAGTCGTGTCCCAGGAACACCACCCAGGCATACAAGCCGTCTCCGTTGGAGCCATCCTCTCGAACTACCAACGTGTACGCGTAGAACATGTGTCTGTCCCCCGATTCCTCCATGTTCCCTCGCTCATTCGTTTACAGCTGCCGTCGCCTCTCACTCACGCCTCTCGCCTACCTCTGGCAGCGCAATCAGACCTCTCTCCTCTCTGAAATGATATCTTGCGGTTTAAATGCTGTCATCATCAAAGTCGCCGGGGCGGGACTCACTCCTTCAGATCTTGCAAAACCACTCTTGTCCATGCAACCAAAACTCGTATCGCTTCACCACAAATTCGGCACGCACCCGTGCGGAGAGGGAGGCGAGTACGAGACCTTCACAACCGACAATCCCCTATTCAAGAGTTGCGTCGACATCAAGGTAACGGAGGTCGTGGTAGTGGACCATAGCGATGTCGCGCCCGTGGCTTATCTGCGAATTAAACAAGCGCTGCTGGTCAAGAAAGAGGCTCCAATGACCAACCTTGATATCCCTGTTCCTCCCTTGCTCGAGTCTCCGTTTGAAACTCTGCGCATGCATGTAGACAAGTCCCGTTATGGTACAGCGTCAAGCTCAGCACCGGGAACCGACTCTTTGCACCCGCACGTACTACACGAACTGGGTCCGTCTGTCCGCTGCATTGGTCCATGGATCGCAGTCGGGAACGTCCGTCTCCCGGCGTCTCATCCACATCCCTCGAGCGTTGGAGACGAGGTCGCACACTGCTTTGAAATACTTCAAAGTGCGTATAGGCCCGTCACCGTTACACCATCGCCAATTCCTTCAACTAGACTTGTTGGCCGAATATTCACCCGTACATTCTGTGCATTCAAAGATTCTCTCAACTTCGGCGACCATTATGCTCCTCCTTCCAGACCTCAGCGGATCCACATTCTCTTCTGCTAATGCTGCCTATGCATCATTTTTCGGTACGTCGCCGCCTGCAAGGGCTTGCGTAGGTGTTGGCGGGGAAGGCGTCGGACTGGATTGCTTAGCATGGGTCGGGGAACCGAATGGAACACTGGACAACAAGATGGTTTCAAGGGTGGTGAAAGGAGAAATAGGACCGAGAAAGGCCCTTCATGTTCAGAGCTTAAGCTACTGGGCACCTGCGAACATAGGTCCTTATTCACAAGCTATCAGCGTACGTGTTTTATCGATGATCCTCCTCGTTCTCCTTGTGGACAACGTCAATCCACCTCCTCTAAACGAGTGTGTTCAACAAACAGATACCACCTTATACATTCATATCGGGCCAGATCGGATTAATCCCTTCTTCTCTGACTCTACCATCACCTTCAGCTGTACCTTCGGCCCACTCACCATCATCCACAATTTCCGCTACTCTTGCCCTTGAGACAGCCCTGGTCCTGCAGCACACAGCGCGAATCATTCGGGCAGCGCCGAATTCAGGGTTGGGCGATGGCAGCGACGGTGGGTTCGGCAGGAGTGACTCAAGCTCCGACGACGTTTCACGAAATAGAAGTCAGGGGGGAGAAGGGGGATGGATCCAACTTGCGATGTATTATCTCACTCATACAGCGGATCTGGACCTCGTCCGGAAGAATGTGGAATTGATTGATGGGGTATGCCTGTCTCTTCTCGTCCCTTCAGACCAAACTAATCTCGTGATG
>JBBPLY010000148.1:15652-44054 GCA_038090035.1 Xerocomus nothofagi | reverse complement strand
GAGGAGGTGAAAGATAAAGTAAGTCCATGAAACGATGAAGAACAGAGGTGTAAGAATAAGCCAAAGGGAAAGCCGTAGAGGCGAATAGGCGAATTCGTAACAGTTTCTATCGAATGGACTAACCTAGTAACTGTTTCGGATAGTGCATCTCTCCAGGCACAATATGACCCTCTATATCTCAGTCCGAACCAGTTAGAGCAGGGAATCGAAATGAGTGCAGCTTCTGCAATTTGGATAGGTATGTCTCGAACAAGGTGATCCAAGTATGCTGTCCCTATTTTACTACTGCGATAATTCTAGCGGGTCAGCTCGGCCAAAACTGGGGAGGATTCGAGCGAATGATCGGCGAGAGTTTGGTCACTCAGGTGGTGACTGAATGGAGGTTGAATGTGGGTCTCAGATCACTCGTGCGAGATGCATTTCAGGTTGCTGATTTGGAATGAACCTCTTCCGAAACAGATCAATATAGTTCCAGTAAGCTTTTATCGTTATTCCAGCGTGCCGACCGACGAAGATCTCATTCCCCCTTAATCCAAGGTCGTGTTTGCATCGGTGTCGTCGTTCGTGTTGTTCGCCCTGGTGTTTTTCCTCGTCGGAGGCTTCTGGGATTCAAGGTTGATGCGACCTGAGCCTTCCGTGGCTGGGCTTAGCGTGTTGGAGACGCTGTGGGTGGCAGCAAATTCTCAGACGATACGCATGCACTTGGAAGGAGTCGACGACCCGTCGTTGGACAATCTACGAAAAGCGGGGATGTTCGTGGTGTGCCTCGGCGACGTCCGTGGCTCTCGAGTCGCCGTTCCGTCTGAGGGTGAGGGTGATTCGGAGGCGTTCTTGGAATGAACTCGAACGGCGGCGTTGCTGGCGGTCTTTCTTTCTTTTTTTCTTGATATTTATGTATTAGATACCGTATTATTGCGTCGACGAGGAACACATTGTATGATTGTAGATCTCAACCGAGAGACGCTAGGGAATAGGCATGAAAAGACGCCGAGCAGCCACCGAGGGATCTAAGTGGTAGACAATCGAGTCGTGCAGGCGCGACGAGCGACACGTTGTGTCAACGAAAGAGGGAAGAGGGAAGTACGCGCAACGGGTAGAAGTTGGGCGAAAATGTCTGGTTCGAGGGCGATAGCCCAGTGGGAAGGACGGCGGGGAAGATGCGGAGGCAGATGAGGAGGAAAACAGATCGGGGTCCTTGCATTCCATATGTTGGAGCGGTGGTGCCGTGTGTGCCTTGGACGCTGCGCAAGATATCTGGCCGCGGCATGCCCCGTCATCTGTGACCTTGACTTCCTTTTTTTCCGCGATCGATACTGACGGGTAAAAGCAATTGGAAGAACCGTACTTACGATTTTGAGCCCGGCTGGCGAGTTCTTCGATCCGTGGTTTATAGAAGTTGCTGTGCGCATCGCATCGACTGGTGTTTGCCATTAAGAAAAGACTACCCAATCGTGCGCTTCGGACAACCTTCCGCCTGCGGACGACACGCACGACTCGCGCATGGACCGGTGCTGGGTCGTCAGTCAGTCGTGAAATGCAGTAGGTCGTTGGTCGGCCGCAATTTGAAACAGAGAGGTCTTTTACTTGCAGAACGGATAGTATAACAGTTCGGATATGGACGTGGTGATCAAGGAAAAACAAACAAACAAACAAACGAAAAAGGTGTCGTTGATGCCGTACGTACATGGACATGCGCGTCGACGAGAAACGTCGCCTGCGTCAATCCAGTTCTAATACCGTACCCCGCTGTACGCTTCCCCATCCTGTCAGATGAAATCAACGATCCATACATGCGGGAGAGAGAGAACAAGACCAAAACTCACCCACAAGCCGCCAATGTTTCTCGATTCGTCGTGACAGTGCGACCTTCTCACCGACCTCGGTACACGCGGGTGACGTGAGCTGGATCTTGGCAAGGTCACCTTTGACGCTCAAGACCCGTCCGCCCGTGGAGGTCGAGCCGATGTTGATCAGGAGTAGCTCATTCTTCGTCAGCTTGGATACCTTTGTTTGTTTTTTGTCTTCTGTCCGGACACCGAGAAGTCGGCGGAGCAAGAAGAGGCTGATTTCGAGTTCTGATAGGGAAGAGCGTTTAGCGTCGGAGCGATGAATAAGAGAAAGTCGTACCTGTGTATACCTTTGGAAGTTTCCCGACAGCGCCTAATACCTGTCCCACCAGCCGATCTGCACGGCAGAGCGTCGGGTCGATCTTGGTTCCGACTCCGATCAATCCACCGGGGACGGCAAACGATAAGTGATTGCTCTCGGCGTGTAACGAGACGATCTTGCTGAAGATCGGTTTACATCTATTTCTTCCCGCGTTGTCCTTGGTCACAATTCCGGGCCTGATCTCGACTTCTTGGCCGAGGTGGAGAACGCCAGTGAGGATAGAGCCACCTGCGACACCTCCCTTGAGCTCGTCGACTTCTGCACCGGGTTTGTTAACGTCGAAGGAGCGAATGACGATGAGGCGTGCGTCAGAGGTAAAATCTCGGTGCGGAATGGGGATGCGTTTGACGATGTATTCGTTGACGGCGTCGATGTTGTACTTCAACTGAGCGGATATAGGCACGATGGGGGACGACTCTGCGACGGTGCCTAATAACAACGATCCGTCAGTCACCTACAAAACCACCCGCGGGGAGAGATCGACGTGCCTTTCACAAATGCAGCGATGCTTTTCTGATGTTCTAATGCCTGAGTTTCCTTGATCAAGTCGACCTTGTTCTGTAGGATGATGATGTTCTCTAGTTTCATGATTTCGACTGCGGCCAGGTGTTCTGATGTTTGAGGCTGAGGACATGTTTCGTTTCCAGCGACAAGTAACAGCGCTGCGTCCATAACGGCAGCGCCGTTGAGCATGGTAGCCATGAGAATGTCATGTCCTGGACAGTCAACGAAGGAGACGTGTCGAACGAGTTTCATGCGATGGCCACAACTGGGTCGTTCGCAAAGTGGGTTGTCCTCTTTGTCGGAACGATATGATCGGTAGCAACCTGGGCGTGGACATGCTTCGTTTTCACATTTGTATATCTGGGGGGGGTGAAATAGGGAGATCAGCGACCCAGGGGATAAACGAAGGGGTGACGGACCTTGGCATTGGCATAACCAAGTTTGATGGTGATGTTCCGTACGAGCTCGTTTTTGAATCGGACGGTCATGACTCCCGAGATGGCTTTTACGACCGTCGATTTACCGTGTGCGACATGTCCGATCGTACCTTACGAACGCATCGGTATGAGCGCTTGTCAGCATCGACATCCAAAATGCGCAGTCGATTTTCCTACCCAAGTTGATCGTTGCCTGCGGTGGTGCACAGGCCGTCAAGTCACCGCTTTTCGGATGGAAAGAGGGAGAGTGGGCGTACCTGTTTTGAGATGACTTCGGGAGACAGAGGCGTGAGGGCGGACGGATCGACATCGACCTTGGGGACGTCCTCGACGTCGTCGTCAGACTCTTCCGACTCGGATTCGTCGTGGTGCTTTTGGAGGGTGTCTTCTTCCGACATGGTGGTTCGAGTGCAAGGCCCGGATCGATGGTTAGATATGCATGCGAGACCCCCCCCCCGACCGCGAGGGGGTCACATTAACAAATCAGGCATTTTCTTCCAGAAATAAGCGGATTATTTCCTACTGCTCGCGGACGTTGTATATCAGCACCCCCATCAGCGCAAGACCGTCACTCCGAACAGGACCGCCCATAACAGCGTTCTCCATCATGTAAAGGGGCCGCACAGCAACATCGAATTAAAGCATCAATGCGTGAGGGCCGGATCCACGAGTTGGACGTCGCTCGCTAACGAACGTCTCGTCTAACGGAAACGTAGCGGACGCTAAATGTCAAGTGAAACTGGCAGCGGCGTCCCGCCCTCATCGACGACAGGGAATTTTGGACCCGCTTTATTTAATTCTATTTTTTCTGATACTTACCGCGCGCACCAGGCATATCCGAAATCGGATCCCCAAGGTAAGAACTTCGGTGCACCCGTCACGGCGTTAGAGCATACTACGCCTGACGCTGTCATGGTCACTGCGGCTTCTCAGTCAAAAGTACCATCAGGGACTCGGATATCCTAAACTCCGTTACAGGGACTACGTGTTCGAAAATAGGCTACACAAGTCTGTTGGTGACTTGATCAGCGTGCTCGAAACAAGTCAGCCTATCAGCGGGAAGGTTAAACAAAGGATTCCGATATTTAGGACCTGATGGAGACGTATGATCCCATAGTGGGATTAACTCGGCAGCTGAAGTGGCAAATAATATGGACCCCCCCCCCCTCACCGAGGGAGGCGTTCTAATTGTGGAGGTGATCGTATACTTGGAGACGAGGACGGTTCGGAGCGCTTCGGTGGTTGCATCAATGCAGGCCCACGTCAAATAATAGATTCAAAAACCAATTCGAGAACACTCCCATCGATCGTACATAGCCTATATCATATATGTCGAGACGGTCTAGGGAAACTCAAATCATGGAAAAATATGGGGATACCCGGGAAATAGGAGGTCTCAGCCTGATACGGAAAAATCACTCATCTACGCAATTGCTGTGGCGGTCGCTTATTTCCAGTGCAGAAAATTCCGAAAAGGCGACGTGCGCGAGGGAATACTCGTGGTGGGGTGGGCTCGTCATCACCACCCTGTGGAGGCTGGGTCTCGAGTTCCGGCCGTGGGGGGTGTTGTTTGTGTACAGGTCTAGAACGGCGCGGAACCAGATCCAACAAGGATCTCTTCCCCTGTTTGTCTTCCGTGACTTTAGGGGGGAAAGCATCTGGGGCTGAGACAACCCTATCAGGATTACATACGCACAATGAACACAAATGAGGCATACGTGGCATGGATGCAGCGATGTTGTTCAACGGCCAGGGTGGCACGCGCAGTGGTACAGCTCCACTGGGTGAATGCTCAAGCTGTGGCTTCCTTTGTGGCGGCGATCGAGTGGTGATATTTTTCATGAGTTCGGCTATGCCAAGCTGTGCGTAAGGATCGTGATTGCGCCAAATAACTAGCTGAGTGGTCAGTGGTAAGAGTAGTCTGTCCACTCGCCCTAGAGAAAATCCGAATAAATTTACATGGTTGTAAATTCCCCGGAAATAAGCCCACCTTGAAGCTCCATAGAAAATCGGTCCTTGTTCTGGCGAATAATTAAAACGAGCATTTTAAAGTAAGCTGATTTGTATGGCTGGGATTTAGGCGGACACGACGTGAAGAGGTGGAGTTTTATGCCCGCTCGGTTGAGCGTTGTTCGCGCCGCCTGCGATGTCAAGTCAGACGACGAGCATCCGAATAGAGCGAGGAATAAATTATACCTCCATGATGGCGAGCAACTGCGAACGTGCGTGGTCAGAAAATGTGTGAACGGCATGTGATTGCACGAGGACCTACCTTTCTGCCGTGGCGTTGAACGTCAGTGTCGGACAACCGCTCGTTGTCGCGACAAAGGTCGTGCGAGGCTTCTAAGAAATTTCGTAGAGAAGACAGACGGTAAGCGATATCGATCGCGAATTTCTGTGCAGACATGGGTGTAGATAATTGGGCGTCTTGGGTCATGATGAGGTAGTAGTACAAATTCAGTTGGGGAATAATCGAATGCGATAGCGAAGAAGGCACGCTGGAGATGACGGGGGAGGGGTTATATGTACTAAATGTGGCACGACATGGGACTGGAGGGGGCGAAGAGGCCGCGGTACATTCCGAAAGTCTGTTGACGGAACGCCGGATGCGATCAGTCAGTGCCCCCTCGCTACACCGCGATAAATATGACTCGTCCGAATATTAAAACAATCAACCACTCAATTGTCCCGCATTTGGTCTGGAACAATACAATTCTTTTTTCATCCTGTGGAACGTGGAATGAAATGATACCGAACTTGGCTCCCCGACGTCTTTTTCCTTTGTAGACCGTGCGAAAGCCATGACCTTAACAATTACATAATCCGCAAACACAACGCGCCCTACACGTCCGCTGAGCGCGAGGCCCATCACCACCATGGAGTCCTCCACCCACAGACTACAGGCGGAACGGCGGAAACAGATCGAGTTACGAAAGCAGATCGAACAGTTGAAAGCCCAGCTCACCGACACCCCAGACAGCGACCCACGCCTGCAGTCACCAAAGCGAAAGAAGCCAGACGCGGCATTGCTAGCGCCCGCAACGCCCTCTCCGAGTGAGCCCGATTTCCTCTTGGCCACTGACCCACTCACGACCACAGGGAAGAAGAGGAGGGTCGAACAGACCTCTGGTCACGGACGTAACCCACGCGCTGGAGGCTCTGTAGCCACGTCGGAGCATCCGCGGGCCCACGAGAGCGCGCGCCAAGTCCGAAAACCTGCCGCAGTCGTCCACCACGCGAAACCAGCACCTTCGAACGTACTTAATAAGCTCGCCGCCCTGCGTCCTGGACCCACTAGTCGCTCCGAGCCGGCCCTCGTTGTGCGATCGTCAGACCTCGCCGAGAAACCCAAGCCAAAGGTACCCGAACCTCGCGTGCAAGTACACGCATTGCAAGAACGTGGCTTCAGGGCACCCGTCGCGTCCACCTCACTAGCAAGCGCACCTCAGAGAGACGAAAACCTCGCGATAGTAGAGGACCTTGAGATGGGACCTGCGGATCACCGACCGCCTTGCGATGACCTCTTGTTCGAACGCCTGGAACCAAACTCTGGCATCCATCTCTCGTACGTCACTCTTCCTGCTAACTAAAAAATAAATATTAAATATTTTCGACGTAATGGCAGGTCCCGATCACTTCCCCACGAGGACCTCCAGGAGTATCTCCGCGGCAGATATTACCTCTCCCCTTCCCGTCTTTACTCCTGTATACGGCTTCTCCCGAACAAATCCGGATATGATGTGCCTGTGTATGGTGACTGGGTAACCATCGCTGTTGTGGCAGAAAGGGGTCCCGTCAAACACACTCGGGCACCAGTGGATATCACTCCGGGAGATGACGGTCGCCCTTCGGATGGTGAAACAGGTCAATCAAAGCCTGGCTTACGTAAAAAGCGGGACAAAACCAGTAAAGATCAGGCAAAGCCACACGGCAAAAAGTACGTGAGCATGAAACTGATTGATTTCGGGGCTCGCTCTCGGTCCTCTGCATCCGGAGAGAAATCTGTAATTAGGGGAGATGCCTACTTGACCTTGTTGCTATTCGAATCCGATGGATTCGATAAGCTCACAGAAGAGAACGGGAGCGTGAAAAAAATCTATCAGGGCGGGAGCAAGGGCGCATTCGAGGCCATGTCCAAGCTCAAGGAAGGAGATGTTGTCACTCTCCTGAACCCGAGAGTTTTGAAACCTCTTCAGGTTCGTGTATCTCGTTCCCTCGTCGAATCCTGAAATTCTTCCCCGCTTACTCCTCAGCGCAATGACAAGACACCACACCCTGTGGATAACATCCTCGCAATCACTCCAGAATCCGCGACCTCCATCGCGATCATTGGACGCGCTCGCGACCTGGGCATGTGTAAAGTGAGCAAGAAAGACGGTAAACCCTGCGGAAGTTGGGTCGACAAAAGGGTGAGCGAGGTTTGCGAGTGGCATCTGACGAACGCCGTCCAGAGACAGCGAGCGGGGAGAGCGGAATTTACAGCCGGGTTTGTCCCTCCTTTTTCTCCAACTGGCGAAGTAATGTCCATGGTCTATTTCCTTGTCCAGGACGTCGGGTATGACGACGACCTCTACCCGCAAGCGCAAACCTGAATACGACCCCTCTCGTCAGTGGGGCCTCCAACCTGAGCCAGGAGCCGGTAGCTCAATGTACATTGTCTCGGGACACGTCGTTGGTGCAGCCGCTGGGGATATGTTCACGGCCGAAAAGCTGGGCAGAGAGTCACAGGAAAAGGCAAAGCGGAGGCTCGGACAGGATGCGGACAAGGAGTTGCAGACGCTACTAGATCGGGACAAGGAAGGAATGAGAGCTGTCACAAAAGCTCGGGAGGTTGCAGCGAAGATGATGAAGGTGTCCGAAGGCGGGAAGCAGAAGGGGAAGGGGAGGGCAGTGGACAAGGGGAAGGGTAAAGTGGTGGTGGTGGAGAACGAGAGCGAGAACGAGGAACCGACGTCGGCGAGTGCACCTGCGAAACAGGCGTACTCTGCGAGCATCATCAAACACCTTGGGTTTGATCCTGCCGCCAAAGCGGGGCGGAAGCGTGTAGAGGATCTTAGCATCCAGAAAAAGGTGCGCTATTATCACAGTTGGTGGGGACCGTCTCCAAGACATTTATATCGTTGGACAGCTGGAGTCGCTGGCGGCGGTCCAGGTGTCAAGAAAGGATATTATCCTTGCTCGACGGCCAGGTCCGAAGATACGTTCTGGCGTCTCTATCCCTGCCTTCATGGTCGAGGAAGCCGCCAGCGTCAATGCTGACTTCGACTCCGACCTGGACGTCGTATCGGGCGAAGATGAGATGGTCGATCTGGACGCTAGTAGTGACGTTTGAAACACACTAGACGTTGGGACGAACTGGATTTTCTGACGGCTTCTCACTTACGGCTTCCTTATGGAAGTCTGATCATGAAGAATCCAAGCAAAATCCACCGTTAGTCCCGCTCCGGGTCCCCGGCTCGGCCCGCAGGATTGACAAGTCCCGTTCGATCCGTCCACCATTCGGATCAGACGTGTTGCCTACAATCAGACGGCGACTTGTCGCGCTAGTGGGGTGGCGAAAGCTGGACGTCCCTCGCTGGGAGAATGAACGAAGGTGGGGGGAACGCGCATTGGGCAGTCTTGTACCCCCCAAAAAAATCATTGCAATCTCTCTAGTAGCACAGCATCGGAACGGCCAACCTGGTGACGCCAAACGACTCGGACACTGGTGAGTAGTAGCAGGTGCGACCAGCATCTCGTAAGATGTCGGTGAGCACTTGTGCGTGGATTGATACGGCACCTAAAGATCTGATGTGTGGTGAGCTCCATGGAGACTAATTCCTACGGTGGAAACACGCAAACAAGTCACTGGTTCGGGCCGGAAGACGCCCGCGGCGTTGAGGATCGAACTTGGCTGACACCGCAGGCAGACCAACAAGGTTGCTTCAGAGTCCAACAGACACGGGGCCACCAGTGGGAGGTTTGAATCGCGATTCCTTGGTTTCCGAACCCGACCCTAGTCGTTGGGCCTCCTCCAGACAAGATCAGAAGAAGAAAAAACCAGAACCATATGATCGACTTATACCAGGGTCGTTCTTTCCAAATCCCATCGTTTCGGAGGACGATGGTGAACACGATACAAAAATAGATACAGCCCTGTTACATCTACTTCCAGCGGATATCATCCAAAACGCACAACGGTCAAGAAAAAAAAAAAAAAAAAAGGGTAGCAGCGAGAAGCAAAAAAAATCGAAACGAAAGCAACACGATAAAAGAAGAAAGAAAAGCGATTCACATCCACTACCTTGGACCCGCTTCCTCACAACGCGAGGAACGGAAGCGGCCTCGCCGTCGGATCACAATACATCTTATACACCTGACGCAACACCTCCCCTTCCAGCCCTCTTATCCTCAAACACTTTTGAAACAACTTCTTGTCGATCGTGAATTGCACGCGGCGCGCAAGATGTTGTCCAGTAACCAGATCCTTGATCACGCCCGCGATCAGCCGTTGCTTGTGCACGTTGATCAACGGCTCGAGTTGCATCGACGGCGGGAGCGGCGTTAGAGAATCAAACACTTCAGGATGACACGGCGAGTCGAAGCTGACGGTCTGTGGGTCGATGGAAACAGGTTCATCCGGTGCCGTCGGGTCAATGAGGTCAGGAAGCTTGCTATATCGATAAAGCTGAGCGAGATAGATACCTTGCAATCCCGGGTCAGCTTTCCGCAGCACAGACAACCCAAGCGCCGCTCACCGATAAAAGGCACGCAAGCAGATGGCGTACTCCCCTCGGCAGACTTGCTCCAGGATTGCGAGTCCGAGGCACTGCTACTCATGATCGTCGACGCATGCGAACGCACCTCGATCGGCTTTGCATCCACCATGGCCAAGATCGCTTCGTGCATCGCCTTAAAATCGTCTTCCGCGTTCACGAATTGCGACAACTTTTGAAAAATCTGCATCTCCCACGGTCCCACGCGACCCCAATGTCGACGCATCGCCTTGTTGACCCATTCGTTTCGCAATCCTGCAAGGACGGCTGCCAACGTGTGAAAATTGCTATGGCTGTATGATTTCTGTAGGCAAACCTGAATTGAGCACCACGTCCCCCCCAACCAAACCAACACACACGTACGAACGCGATCCGGATAAACTTGGCCATAAGCGTATGTCGATCGCTAGGCGGCGTCAACACGATCTCCGAAGCAACAAAGTTGGCCATCAAGTTGAAACGCCCTCGAACGACAGCCAGCGCGCTCGTTTTTTGGCTGTTTCGCGATTCTGCTTTCCACTGGGCCCGCTCTTTCAGGTATTGCGCCCAATCGAGCACGTTGACCTCTTGACATGACATCCAATCGTCCATGATGAGCTCCTCAGGTTTGATCCCCGTAAACAACTCTCGATCGATCATGGCGAAATGTTGTGCCAACACGTCGGCCCGAACGTTCAACACCCAAGATCGATACAATTTACGACCTGTCGGCGTCAAAATCTTCGTAGGCGACGTGACCGCAGGTCCAGATGTCAACGCTGGAGACATGCCCCCCATGGGAGAACCATGCGACGTCGACGGTCGAGAAGGCACTCGACTCTGCAAAATCTCTTTCGGAACCGCGTCCTCCGGTGCAGGTTTCGCATCCGCTCCTCTCATCGGTGAACTCAGCCCCAGTGGCGCAACAGCATCGACCGGGGTCAAAGGAAATCCAAACGATGACCCCGAAGCCGGCGCCGAGCTAAAATAATCCTCCGACTCCGAGGCGACCGAGACCGTGATCTGAGAAGGGGTCGCAGGCAACGACGCTCGTTCCACCGACGAACTTCGCCTCACGGACCCCATCTCGTGTTGATCAATGTCATACGCGTCCTCTTCCTCTTCTTCCTCTTCCCCGTCAAAGAACCGCGGACGCTCGTCGCCAAAGTCCCCCGCTGCCATGCGCTCTTGGATAGTCCGCACCCATCCATCGACTTTGAGAGCCTTTTCTTTTCGTCTTTGTGGATTGATCTGACCCTCGAGTCGCTTCAACGCTTCATCCACACCTCCACCTTCACCGTCGTCGCTCAGCGAATCGACGATCGCGTTCACCTGCCATTGTTGGATCCCATTCCCAAGACCCCCACCCCCGAGCGACGCCGCCGAGTTCTCAGAAGCGACCGAATCCCGCGACCGTATCCCCATCGACGACACGCTCTCCCCCGACCTTCGGATAAACTCGAAATCCCGACGTAAAGGAAGCTTCCGCAGGACCTTCCTCAATCCAGGCGGAGGAGGCACGTTCGTGTTCTCTCCATGCAAGTCCGAGGACGTGTCCGACAGATCCAACTCGTCAATCGACACCACGTCCAATCGCCATGGGGGTTGTGCTTGCACCTGCGCCACCAACGGGTTGAGTCTCGACCGGGAAGACAATATCGACCCGAACGATTCCGTAGAGTGCGTTCGTGTAGAAAACGTCGCCCTCGAGGCCGCGGATAAGCCGGACTTGTACGACATCCGCCTCTGACTCATAGACGTCCCCTCGACATGTTCGTCCTCCTCTTCTGTCACCTCGGATACGGATCGCAAATGATGCGTAGAGGCACTCGCATTCGGCACCTTGCATTCTTCCGCTTGCAACGTAGAGCCCATCAACGATTTCGTCTCAGATTCCGCACCGACAACAAGCGACGTCACGGGTGATGGCGGCTCGATCATCTTCAAATATTGCTCCACGCCGCCACGTACGCCTAATAAATCCCCGCTCGCGCTCAGCTCGAGGTCAAACGCCGACACGTTCGCGGGGACGGCGATTCCAGTGTCCACCGTCTGTCTCGAGTTCAACACACGTTTCCATCGTCCCAGACGTCCAATCGTCTTGACGAACACGCGAGAGAGAGCACGTTGGGGGAACGTAATAGGTGGCGGAGACTGTGCCAGGATAGGCGCTGAGCCCGGGGCGACTGAGATGCTAGCCCGACTCTGTTGGAGAATATTCCGTTGGAGAGGCTGTTGAAGGATGGCAGTGGATGCTGAAGCAATCGCACTGGCCCTGGGAGGCGACGCCACACCACCCGCCGATGACCCAAATACGAAGGCGTTTTCTGAATCCCCGCCACTTCCAAGGAATACCGATACACGCTCGTCTGGCGCGAAATCGAGGTCCACGTCCGAGTCGTCTTGGTCTTTAGAGATTGCCTCTGCGAATTTTTCTCCTAGGACGTGCGTCGGTCGCGGCTTAGTCGAGATGCTCTGACGTGCAGAGGACGTGCCGTAACGACGGCGGGTATGAGCCTCTTTACAGTCCTTGACGACCTTGATTAACTTGCGCACGATGCTCTGCGACCTCGCCAGTTTAGCATCGATCATGAACGCAAGAGATCGTTCCCTAAAAAGGACAAACTCACCAACCCGTCCTGGTGTCGCTTCAATACCGGATCCTTGACCAGCGTGTTCAACCAGCTCGCCAACAACAGCCTCAACTCCCGATTGGGCAAGAAATCCATCACAAAGAACGTCAATAACCAATACCTAATCGCGACAAACGTCCGAACCCTCACGATCTTCCTCGTCAAATCATCCTGCTTCGTCGCATGTCCGCTCAAACTCCAATGGAATCGACAAATGAGTAAATGACACAGGTCGACGGCAGAGACATATGTACGGTAGGTGAGGAAGAAGTTGAGAAGTTCGTCATAATCGAGGTCGGAGGTCAATTGAGCGATCCAACGTTCGATGGTGGCAGCTAGGAGAACGCGACGATTATTCGTGTTGACGTTCGGGTCGTTTGCTGGGATCCGCAGGCTAGGGATGTCGATGGACGGTTTGCCACGACGGGAGTTGGTCGGGGAAGATACACCAGTATGACTGCCTTTTTGAGAAAGGGCTTCATCCGTGTCTGCGTCAGACGTCAGATGCATCTCTCCCCAGAGGACGAACCGAGGGTCGTCGCGCGGAGATGCGCTGTCATCCGCACGCAGTGACATTTTGATCGTCGTCTCTCCCGCAGAATCGGGGAATAAACGGTCCAAAAGAGGAAGACCACGGTAGGTTTGCAACACATCGAACACCTCGGGGGAGTACCGCGAGTGTATGCTCGTTTCGGGGAGTGGCGCGAGTGCGGGATCAGGCGGTGGGATATCCGAGTCGTCACCAAAGGGAGATACGGCAAGACGAGGGGGTGGCGACGGCGAGTCTGCATGTTGGGACACAGATGTAAGATCAGGGTCTGGAGGAGATGGTGGACCACTCCCAATGCGTTGCATCATGTCGTCGGCACGCGCAGTGAGGCCAGACTCGAAAGATTGCATTTCGCGGAGAGCACGAGGTAAAGGAAGGAACATTGAATCGTCGGGTAGAGTGGGTGAATCGAAAGCGATCCCTCGGCCAAAGGGATATGGGATATGGCTACCCCCAAAGGAGGATCTGGATACAGACGGAGAAGGGGGAACGGAACCACTAGGCCACTGCATTGTCTCACCAAAGATGTCACCGGAGGGTGTCCTAGGTTGGTCCACGGAGGAAACCTCCGAAGGAAGCGAACGAGGCATATCAGCGCCCGTTACGCTATGCGAATGGGTACGACCCGTGGGTGTAGGCTGCCTCGAGGGGGATGCGGAAGAAGACGTACCGATCGCAACCCCGAACATGTCCGGTATAGATTTTGTGCGTCTGAGGAACTTCCGTGCCGTACCCGCATCCTGGTTTGGCGTCAATTGGGGAGCTGCCGCATGCTTGGGTTTGTTATGCGTGAGGATGTTATGGACGCTCATACGCGATCTACTCCTAAATGAACGCCAGTGTGCCTGGGACATGTCGATGGAGGTGGAGACTTTTTGAGCTTTGGACTCTGCTTCCACAGCTGGTGCGACCGCATCACGGCGTCTAGTTCGGTTGTCATGATCAGTTGATTCGAAATACGAGGATGCGAATGCATCACTGACCCGACGCGATACATTTGTTTCCCGTGCTGGTTGACAAAGGCAGTGATGGCATAAGGAGAACGGACGTCTTTACCAACACCCAGATGTTGGTCATAACGTCTTTTGAGCTCCCTCGCAGCGGGTCCCGACGAGGTTTCAACAAAAGTTCCGTCGGCTGAAAAGATGACCTCAGTAGGTTTTAGTACCAATATCTCCGAAAACGAGATAGAGAACCCAGAATAGCGGTTCGTTAACAACGTCCGACATGTGTGGCGAACGAGACAAAAAAAAAAGAAGATGGAATGCAGAGCCACTTACGCGCAATGGAGATGTCTGCCGTACCTACTTCGGGTGGGAGCGAGCCCCAGTCTTGTTCGGACGTGACGATGGCATGAGAAAATACAATGGAAGATTGTGATCTGTTGAGGGAGGGAGTGGGAATGGGCAGAATGAGATGGGAGGGAGTGTCGGAAAGGAGAAGCGATGGGGGTCTGGATGCCGAAGAAGATGTTGGTTGCGTTATTGTGTCTGGTGGTTCCATTATTGTTTCGGTAGTAGGATGATCTAGAGGTGACGGTGGTAATGCAGTCTGTGGTAATACAGTAGAGTCAGGGACCGGAGTAGTTGGAGAAGACTGGTCGTCGTGATCCGTGGACATCTCTGGCACGTATGATGGGTTTGATGAAGGATTCCGATGTTAAAGCAGTGTCATGCAGGGGGAGAAAGAACGTGAACGAAAGGAGTGAAAGCGACCACCCCTAGAAGCAGAACAAGAAGTGAGACAGGGAAATCGATTGCGGAGAAAGCAGTTTGCAAATGTTTGGCGGGGGTTACACAAAGCCCGCCGGAGTGAATGGTGAGAATGTCGTCGTCGTCGTCGTCGTCGTCGTCGTGCTCGTCGTTGGCGGTGTTGGCTCGTCGTCGTCGTCGTACTACGCGGAACATGGAGAACAAAAGAGTGTGATCACATGATACTCCTCACGTGATCCGTGTATACTTGTCCCCCAGCCGCGATAAACGTTGGGTAGAATGTCCATCGTCACGATACGCGTACGTTCCGATCAACAGGAAACCTGCGAAAGAAGAGACGCTGATCGTTGAACAGAACGTCGAATTCCTCAACAACCCAGCGCGTTTCCTCGAACCATACAAATTCCGCGTCACGTTCGAGTGTATCGCACCGCTCAAGGACGGTAAAACACCACTCCATCACATCTACGACATCGCTGACCGCCGTACCAGACCTCGAATGGAGACTCATCTACGTCTCGTCCCCCGGAAATGAAGAACTCGATCAGGAACTGGACGACTGTCTCGTAGGACCCGTTCCCGTCGGTGTCAACTCCTTCGACTTTGAGGGCATCCCACCCGACCCTTCAAAGATACCACCAGAGGACGTCCTTGGCGTCGCCGCACTCATACTCACCGGCTCATACAAGGACCAGGAATTCGTCCGCGTAGGATATTACCAGAACACCGAGTACGACAACGAGGAGATGAAGGAGAGTCCACCGCAAAAGATCATGTTTGACAAGTTGGTCAGGGAGATGAACACCAAACCGCGCGTGACGCGCTTTCAGATAAAATGGTCGGTCGTATCCTCTCGTTTCTGCGACCGTAATAATGCGCTGTTAGGGACGTGTCCCCGTCCTCACAGGGAATTGCTGCCGCCGGTGCTGCTGCATCTGCTGCAGTACCCTCGGCAGACGATCTGGATGGTCCAGACGCAGACGCAGATATGCACCCACCACCAAAATCAAACGGCGTTCCATAACCATGTTTCATTATTGTAGTCCCGTTCGCTGATCTGCTTCGTCCGCTCACAATGATAACCCCCATACCACTGCTCGTTCTATCGACGGGTTACAAGTGACTGATGTACTCGTAAGCTCGTCATTCTAAACCTACACAAGCGGTTTGCTCCTGTACAGTAGCACATATGCCGACGAGTCTTCACCTCCGCCATCGATCGTTGACAACTTTTCCTTGGGAAATATAGACACCTTGTCGTCGTCAAACTTGTACCAATCTTCGTCCTCTTCGTCAAATTGCTTCTCAGACGTCGAGGCTTGCCCAGATGCAGCCTCGACGGACGACTTGGGGCCATGGAACACGCTCTTCTTGACGAATCCAATGTAATGACCAGAATCAGCTTGCGCGCCCTTGTGCGTCACGATGGCTGAGCATGCGGTCTCCGTCAGCACCCATACACCTTGCTCTGGATGTAAAATGAGACTCGCCGACGAGTTCGTACAGCCCTGTCATGCCACATCCGAAATCGGTCTTCAACTCGGGGTCAACGAGTGCCTCAAGCTCGCTCAGCTCCCTAGCGCGATACACGCTCTCGTCATCCAACTCGACAGTCGTCGAGGGGGGTGGCTCGTCGACGTTCATGCTCGACTCTGGGGCAGGTGGGGGAGCAGACGCATCCCCTTGTGGTACGGTCTTGGTCCGCTTTCGGACTTTAATCCTGTCGCGCCGTTCCTGTTCGATCTCTTTGAGGCGTCGAGAAACGGGTGTCAGCTTGTCCTTTAGTTCCGGGGTAACAAAGTCCAACGCGTCGAGTTCTGTAGTGAATTTGACTTTGCGCTGCGGAAGGATAAGTAAGAGAGTTAGTATGATTGGTGGTTGCAGACCATTATTTTGGCCTTCTTCCCGATTTCACGACGCCATGCGAAGCGAACCATGTGCACTGTGAGGTAACTTGGAAGGCGAGAAAAGCGAGACGTCTGGCTGTAAGTAGCATCGCGACCCAAGGAGAGAGAGTTCTTTGTGAGTTTGGAATTCAAAGACTGCGATCAAGGGTCAGGCGTCGTCAAAGGACTGACGCTGAGACTCACGTCCACGATCCCCGTGTGCATATAGTTTGTGGAGATGGTGATGTTACATTCGATTTTGAGTACACGTTCGATCGTGACGGCGGATGGTTCTTCGGGTGATTCGTCGCATTTAAGCCTGAATTTGCGATGAGGTCAATGTATGCGCCAAGCTTGGCGATGAGTGACCTACTCTCGACGCATTTCGCCCATCAAGAACTGATCGACAAATTTCTTACTTGGAACGGAAGCGCCGGACGGATCGATTCCTGGGACTTCCTTGAGAGCGTTGGTCATCTGAGTCCAACATTCTTCCGCGTCTGAGATGGAAATGGGTTTAAGAGTGACTGGTTTCACGGAGATGTTACCTTGTTGGGCATGACTCATGAGGGAGCCAGACTTGGACCTGTCGATTTCGTTGAACTGGGGGATAACATGCCTGAGGACGGCCAAGAATGCGCTGGGAATGACGCTCTCGGTGGTGCGTGACATGGACGCATATAGGTCGCGAAGAGCTCTGGGGAATATATCCAAGGGAGATGATCTGTAATTAAATGTGAAATGGAGAAAGGGATGGCGATGGTAAGAGACTTGCGTGCTCAAGGCGATCTGAAGTTCTGGTATTGCGCGCATGGCTTGGACGGTAGAGTTCATGTAGCAGGTGTTTCCAAGACTAGCGTAAGGTCAACGTGTGAGAGGGATCGAGTGTCTGACCATACTTTTTGAGTCCGACGGGCATTGCGAGCTATCAGAGGGATGAGTGGATCGTCGTGGAGAAGGGGGTGTAATACCGCTTGTGCCATTTCTGATTCGTTCATATCTAGAAGGCGATATGAGCGACAAGGGGGGATGCATGAATCGATCTCGCCTTCGAGGAACACGATAGGCTTCTCTGGTGGCTTTGGGAGCTCGCCCGCGGCACCGATGACGGTGAATGTTTGTCCCTGGATCGTAAAGAACGGATCGAGAGATGTGGTAGGGCACTCACTGCTCTCGGTGCGACCTTTCTCCAGTCCGTGTCGTCCTGTGCGATGGGTGAGGATGAGAGTGGGGGAAAGAGGAGGAAAGGACCTTGAGCATGCCTCCCTTGATCATGATCTTCATTCTGTCTGGGGGTACGCCCGTGAGGAGATGTACGGCGTGCTTGAATGCAGCGGGGGGCAGATCTGCATCGAGTTCGACGTCGTACGTCTTTCCTGCATGCTTGACGTGCACTGCGAGGGGGGCCATGAGTGCGACTGGCAAGAGCAGATGGGAATATATTACATAATAGACTATAACTTGACGTCACGTTCAGTTTGAACACGTTCAACTCGACGATGACGATCTAGTCGGTCCCTTCTTTCCGTCCCTAGTCCGATGATTGACCCCTCGACAGCTACTCCCTCACCTTTGTGCTTCTCGCGGCCGAGGTACGTCCGAGCCTAATTCCGATGGCCCCGCTCACCCCTCGCAGATGGCCACCTTTTGCGTCCTCGTCTTCCCCCTCCCGTACGCCATTCGCAAGACTCTCTTCCGCTTCCTCTCGGAGAGCCCCATCGTGGCAAAGATAGCCTATGGTCTCAAGATATCGTTCATGTACGCTCCACTGACCATCCACGACGGCTGATCCACATTTCAATCCAGCTTCGTCGGCGTTCTCTTTCTCGACTCTCTCCAGCGCATGTTCCGCGTCACCGCCGAATTCGAATCAGCCCGCGCTGACCACGCCGTTCATGACGCACGCACGGAGTCCACCATCGCTGCGCGCAAGTTTTAGTGAGTCGCCACCCCCCCTCGAACGCCCTCGCTCATCCATCTTTAGCGCCCAGCGCAACATGTACCTCACAGGATTCTGTCTCTTCCTCTCCCTCGTCCTCACGCGCACCTTTTCCATCGTACTCGACCTCATCCAAACACAGGAAGAGTATGCCAAGTTGAAAAAGTCGGCGAGTATCTCAGTCGACCTTTGACGCGTTACGTAATTACACGCATCGCTAGGCCGCAGCAGCTTCCAAGATCAACGTCATCTCCGACGACCGAGCAAAGCAGATCGAACAGCTCAAGAAGAAATTGGCAGATAGCGAGGCCAAGCATCGTGACCTCGGTTCGTTTTTAATCTACCCCTCACCCCCATTCACTCGACCAGTCACAGACATCTTGAAGAAGCAAGCAGCACAAAACGCACAAGAATATGATCGTCTTGCCACCAGGTACAACGAAGCCACCGGCCAAACGTCGAACAAAAAGTCGGACTAGGTCATTGGCAAAACATCGTCTCTATCTTGGAACTTGCGCCGTTTCTACTCCATTGTCCATGTAATACATCATGTCGACTCTGTCTAGTATATATTACACACTGAATGTGAACGAACACGTCTTTAAATATCTATCAAGTGATCGCTCGTTCTTGCCATTTTCATGCAGACTCGCGTCGAATGCCCTCTTACTTTTCGTCGTTGTTCCCTCGCAAAGACGACCATACAGCTACCAAACCACCGCACGATATCCCAACCGTTCCCAACACCAGTCCTAGATCATGGACGCGCTCCAATAAGACACCAACGACAGACCACGTCCTCCTGTTCGCCCTCGGAGCTGCATCAGGCGCTGGTTCTATACTCGCATGGCATCGCTGGGGAATGAGACTCCGAACCGCCGATTGGGTCACCCCCAACGAACTCGCGCGACGACGATGGGTACGCGGCATAGTCACCAGGTAAGACCCCCTCTCCTTTCTTTCAAACGTAAAAATACACGTCCACAACACGGACTGTCCAACGCTATCTTGAACTGAGTCTCTCGTTACCGAATCACCCATCGTTGGCAACAGCGTCGGGGACGCAGACGACTTTCGGTTGTATCACACGCCAGGGTTCGGTTGGCGGTGGCCACTCAAGATCAGGCGCGTGCCGACGAGACGCAAAGGTGAACGGCTCGTTGCTTGAATCATCCTTCGCGGCGAACGTACTTGTTTTCGTATAGATTTGAAAGACCAGACGATACATGTTCGGATCGCGGGAGTGGACGCGCCGGAGGTACGCATCATGTCACGCTCACAGCACTGGAGGCGTCGCTCACGACGAGCGCTCGTCGCAGGGCGCTCACTACGGTCGTCCCGGCCAACCCTACGCCGAAGAGAGCTTGGCATGGCTGAGGAAACGCATCCTGGGAAAAACCGTCTATTGCCAGTTTGTCCTCAAAGATCAGTACGGTCGTGTCGTCAGTCGTTCGTTCGTTCCAAGGGCGCTCGTTTGTTCACCCCGCAATGTTTCCGCATAGGTCGGAATTCCTCTCATTCCCCGCCCATTCCTGCCCTTGTTTCTCTCCAGATACTTTGGCAGTTCGCTCGCCCTGGAGATGTTACGAGCCGGTACTGCCACTACCTATGAAGAAAGTGGTGCAGAGTATGGTCCCTGGGGACGCGAAAAGTTCTTGCGCGTCGAGGAAGACGCAAGGCGAGCGTGTTCGATTTCCGTCTTGTCTCCGTTGTCTAATTTTATCTCGTCGTGATTGTCATATCTAGAGCGGCGAGAAGGGGGATGTGGAGAGATGGTATCGGCATCGAAACGCCTGGAGAATATAAAAAGCGGTACTCGGTCGCCCTCGGAGCGCCGGCGAGCAAAGAGAAAGTATTGCAAGGGGACAATGATGAGGGAGATCGCAAGAGCAGGTTGTTGTCGAAGCTGTCGGCGATGTTGTTGAAACGGAATTAACGAGGCGTTGGAGCGCGTAGTTACTGACCTCGTCGCGTCGATCAAACTGGCGAGCTCCAGTTGGTGCTAATCCACTTTTTGTTGAATCCATGCGCGAGGCACGTCACTCCAACAGCCGCTGCCAGATTTAAATCTCGGACCTGGTGCTTTGGCGTGTTCCGCAGCAGGTCCAGAATTATTATAATACGCACCCGAGCTCGCATTATGTATATCACTCACGCACTCCACCGACCATAGCACGCTGGCATACTCGCCTCGACGGTCATGAAGCTCGCGAGCCTCGCCACGCTCATCGCCCTCGTCGTGCGTCACGTCCATGCCTCTCCCCCAGAGGACGTCCTCACTCCCACCGGCATACCTGCGTGAGTAAACACACCCCCTTCGCCATCTCGTAATAAGACCCCGCCTTTTCTCTAGCACGAGCGGTCCCGCGTTCAGTTCCCTTTCGTTCGACACCACCGCCGCTCCCTCCCTCCTCTCCGCCCTCTCCTCGCTCATCTTCTCCGAATCTACCGCGCTCACGCCGTCCACGTCTTATCCATCGACACCCACCACGTCCGCGGCCCATAACTCGAATCCGACGAACACGCTCACGTCGCTCGTCACGACGGCCCCCACACCGACGGGCACGACGAGTGGGGCACATGGATCAAGGGACGTTCGGTCCGTCATGGTCGCGGGTATCGTCCCCGGTGTCGTCCTCGTCGGTTATGCCCTGCTCTAAGGCTCCCTCGACGAGACCGTTTGCATTTCTCCTTTCCCAAACCCTTTTTTTTTTTTTTTCGTTTTCGCTTTCCATCAATCCCGCCCATATATATACACGTGCACACGCGTGCGGAGGACGGTGAGAGGACGAACGACGAACGTGTCGATGCACGGTAATACTTACGACTACCTACTATTAACTCGTGTACGACGCAGTTTTCTGAGGGGGACCACACATACTAGCATCTTGGGAGGGAATGGGAGTCACATCGGCCGTTCATACCTTTCGAAGCGTCCGACTTGTTGTCTTGTTTTAACTTTTAATAATGATGATGGAGCGTGCCTTGATCGAAAACCGTTCCCTTGCCTTGTGTGTTCTCAGCCTTCGGTAAATTATAAAAATATCTGAATGTACGCATCATCGTCGATGGACGCTCGTTGAATCCGCGGCCGACGACGACTCGGAAACGGGCCATTGACAGCGCATTACACGATCAGGTTGACGGCGGTTAACGTTGACGTGCGTCCTCATCACAATCTCGGCTCGGTCGGACCGCAATGCGCAGTCTCGCCCATATCGCTGTCGCGGCATTGCATTTAAAAAAAAAGCCCTGATAAGAGCGTCGTCCGTTCGTCATGACTATCCACAGCCATGCCAGCGATGACAAACGCGCCTCGAGTCGCGTCCCCAAGAACCAACGCCAGATCCTCAAGGCCTCAGGGTGTAGTCCGATCTGAAAGGGTGTGTGGTAATCCGTCGATGAGCCCAATACGAAGCAACGTACTTGCGCATGGATCGTCTCTTCTCGTTCACTCGCTCCGCGTTCCCTCGGGGTAGGATCTCACGATCAGGGTGACGGTGACAAGCGTGTCATCGATGAGGTGACGAATGACTGGTCCTCTGTCCGTCCCGAGACCCGACCGCAGCACATCGGTCAACTCGACATGCGCGACACCTTGTGTTCCGAGCACATCTCCAAGCAACAGCCCGTCGATGTTGCCGAGTTGTTACATATACGCGCGACGAGTGCCGTTCGACCCTTGCTCGGGTTGCCATCGGTGGGCATGTTATAGAACGTGGCGACTGCACTCGAGACGGGACGAAATGGCGTCGTTGTCGCTATCATGATGCAGTATGCCGATGGGGCGAACGAGACATGATGGATTCCGCACCGTTGACTTACCGTCTTGATCGCACGCGCAGGCCAGCTCCTCTTGTCCCGAAAAAGTCGCCCAGGATACCAGTTGATGGTCCAAGGCACCGGGATCGGTATTGTGGGGCAATGCACAAGAACAAGGTCTGTGTCCTTTCTTCTCCAAGGCATTTGAAACATGCCGCGATCTGGAACCGATAGGTCTCGGATGACGAGCACGGTCAGTGCATGCTACTGGCATGCGTGTCACACTCGGTGGGGTTTCAGATAGAGTGGTCAAGAAGAAGAATCGCGGGCGGGGAAGCCGTGTTTGCCGACATGCTCCGCCTCAAATACCCAGTTGGTTGTCAAGGTAGTTGAAGCGGAGCATGAATTCTGATGCGATCGCGACGCTCCTATCCACACTCTGTCGCGCTGAGATGAATTCCCTCGGTCGATGACACGAACGAGACAGTACCAGACCGAATGCTCAAGCGCTCCTTATTACGACAATATTCAAGAGAGAGGGAGAAGGAACAAGCACCGAAAGGGAAACATCTATCCTGTCCGATTTGAGACTGCCTCGTACGGCAGCTCCATCCGGCTTAAGTCGTACTCCCTTCCTCACTGTCGACTTGCATCTTTTGTCGTTCCTCCGGATCTAACCAGCTATCCTCTACCGTCGCCTTCACCCTCCGTACGTACTCTTTCATGTTTTCTCTGTACAGCTGGGCGGCTTCTGCGTTTGCGGGGCTGTTTGGATTCGGATCATGTAGTAGACTCTGGATGGACGTGAGGATCGCGGCAACGTCGTACGTAGGCGACCATCTATTTTGGAGAATGTCGAGACAGAGCTCGCCGTTGGCGTACACGTTTGGATGGAACATGCGTGACAGGAATTTCACGGTGGGTGGTTTGTTGGGATAGGACTCGTCGAAAGACAGCAGGAGCTTGAACGTGCCGTCTTCGAACGGCGTATCAGCTGCTCAGGGGTGGACGTAATTGGTCAACTAGAACGACATCGAGAGACGAAAACTTGCCTGGTCCGAATATCACGGCGTTCCATACCATGATGTTATCGGGACATGGACTTCCTGAGACACCGCTGGGCGGGTCACTTGACAGTCTTTTAAAGTCGCGAATGAGGCGTCGTCTGCAGTTTGTAGACTGACGGCCGAGTTGTTGATTCGGACTAGGACGTGTTGAGATGATGGACGCACCATGAATGGTATACACGAAGAATCCTACAAGAGGGATAGTACAGAAAATCAAATGATTGTGCGTGCGTGGGTAGACAAGATCAAGCAAGATTTGCGCCACTTTGTTCCAAGCCTCCCGCATTTGTCAGCCGCCTGAACCCTAACCCCAAACTGGGTGTAACAGCCTGAGATTAGAGTTCTTCCGGCTTGTTCAACAGTCTTCCTTCCATCCCACCCTCGACCATCACTACTTGGCCTGTAACATGACCGGATACCGTCGATGATGATAACACTGCGATCTGACTCGCAATGTCCAAGGGTGTCGCAACTTTCTTGAGAGGTGTCCTGCAGGATCAACTGAGCTGGCTTACGACGTAGCAGCCAACCGATTGCTCACGTCGCAAGGGCGCGGTAGACCACATTAGGGTCCGCCAGAGCGCTCTCCGCCATTGGCGTTCTCACCCAACCCGGAGCAACCGTGTTCACCCTGCCTTTCGGTGCGATCTTGACGATCTCGTTCTTCAACGACATGGTCAAACCATACATCATCGCTGGAATAATTCAGACACGTTCAACCATGATACAGACGGACGATTCACCGCTCTTCGCGACTGCGTAGTCGGCATGTCCTGCCTCGCCGTATTTACCAGCCGTACTTCCGATCAGCACTATAGCCGCCTTTTCCTTTGCCTCTGGCGTTGCGTTTCTCAACAGCCTTAAATATTCACGGCAGACCAAGAACGACGAGGTGAGGTTGGTCGAGATGGTACGGTTCCATCGTTGAAGGGTCAAGTCTGCCACCGGGACGTCCTCCGTCGGCCAAATCCCGTGGTTGACAACGAGGACTTGCACAGGACCGGCGTGCGCAATGGCCGCAAACATATTCGCGACGGATGTTTCGTCGGAAAGATCAGCCTGAACAGCCTGAAGATTGGCGTCGTAAGCGTTCAAGAGACTCTGCAAATGCCCGTATTGGGTGTTGTAATGGGCGGTCACTTCGGCGCCGAGCGCTAGCAGGCAGGGTTGCTCAGGGGGCGTAACGTAGAGCAACACCGTGTGGACTTACAGCAGTAAAGCTTGGCGGTCTCGAATCCGATCCCCCCGCTTGCACCTGTCGAATTCATACGTGATCGAAATTGTCAGGAAGAGTTATCGGCGGTACTGTACCTGTAACGAGAACGTGTACGCCTTTGAGTCCAAAGTCCATGAGGTGTTGGTCGTAATGCAAGGTGCTACGAAGATAGTCACGGTCGTGCGTGGTAAAGATGACAATCGGGTCCAAAGTGTCTTGCGGCGTGCACAAATACAGGATCTAGACCATCATCTGAGCCCGGGAGCCTCGTGATCGTGAAGCAAGTTTCAGCAGCCTGGGAAGCGTCGCTACATAACTGGGGAACTTCGACTTGGTATCGGTAGATAGACAAGTCCACAAACCTTATTGTTAGGACAGCGTCCCACTGATATTGGTCGTAGCGTACGACCTCGGTGCGTTGATCATCATTTAGAGGCTCATGGAGGTCACGTGTAAAGAGGCGTTGTTTTTTAATCCTTTTCCTTTTGCTTCGGAGACGACATGGACGCGTTTTCTTCCATTGTAGACACTTCAGCAACGTCGTTGCACATCTCGCTGCTGTTCATCGCGTTCAACCCCACCGCATGGAACATCATCGCCCGTAACGGTAAGCTAGCCCCACATCCCTCCTCGGAGCGAACACTGAACCCAATGTGCGAGTAGAGCACAAGAACAGAACGATCACCCGCATCTTTGGCGGTAACGCACGTCGTGGCTGTTATTTCCTCGCCCTATTGATATTCTCGTTTGGAATTTTACGTGACCACCTGTCCGTCCTTTTTCGTGTGGGGTTTCTTTTTCAAATCTCACTCGACATAGGTACCAGCGCGCGTTGGGCGACCAGCCTCGCGTGCCTCTGCTTCCAGAGCCTTATGCGACCATGGTCCCTATCGTCATGTTTGTGATGGGTCAAACCTTTGTCTTGACCTCTACGTACGCGCTGGGGATCACGGGGACGTTCCTCGGTGATTATTTCGGGATCTTGATGGACCATCGCGTGGAAGGATTTCCTTTCACCGTTTTGAGGGACCCCATGTACGTCGGAAGCACGTTATGTTTCGCTGCAACCGCTCTCTGGTAAGTCATTCTCGCTCAAGTTTGCTGTCCCCAGCTGAGATTGGCACGTGTTTTCGAGGTATGAACGTCCGACTGGTTTGTTAATCACGTTGTACGTGTATGTCATATACATCGTCGCATTACGCTTCGAGGGGTATGTCGTCCGTGTGCCTCGCCTGTCAGTCGCTGACCCACTTGTAGGCCCTTTACCGACATGATCTATTCCAAACGCACGGCGAAACAGGAGTGATTTTCACCTTTTACGCAACCTGACGACGATCTGTGTTCCTCGTTAATTGGCCGGCGTTCCGAGTTAGAATACCCTAGTAGATATTCTCCGCGGTTCTGCCACCTTATGTGATCATCTCAGCGGTACATGGACATGATGACGGATGAACAGAGATATTAAGTCTCCTTCACCCATGCTGGCCGACACAAGTGTTCAGGTATGGTCACCACCCTGAGGTTTCCTGCTCCCACCGATCAGCCCCGCTTCATCGTCAGCATCACCGTCCCTGAACATGTCTGTCCTATCGTCTAGGTTGTATTCCGTCTCCTCGAAGCGCCTTGTGAACGGAATAGATGCCGTCTTGGAAGTAATGTTGGGGAAATATTGCCTGTATGAAAAGTAGGCGACGCCAAGGCCGAGCGCAGAGCCGGTAAGTACGTCCTCCCAATGGTCTGTCACATCGACTCGGAAATAAGAGTGGGAACGAGCAACGGGGCGTAAAACGTACGTCGGTAGTCCATGGTGCGTGAGATCGCCACCCAGGAAGCGATTCCGAGGGGTGCGAGCAACAGCCACACCTTGATCTGTAATAGGAATCAAGGCAGTTCAGCGTTCCACCTGTCTTGTTCGGACATGGAAAATGCTCACGGCGTATCCTCGGGTATCAAACAGCTGGAGCTTTCCAGCGAGGTAGAACGTGAGGAATCCAAGTCCAGCAAAAGACACTTGGAGTGCGACGAGTCGGTCATGGCTCTAGGGCTAAGAAGTGGGACTTACGACTGGAATGACCACTTGGGAAGCTACGCCAGCCATCCTCGATGATGTGTTTTGACGTCTGTGTACAGATATCGATTGTCGACAGACCCCAGAGTGGATCTTCCGAACCAACTAAGGGCTGACAGCGGGAGATGACGTCTGTCGGATTTAGTACAGGTCACCAATAGTATCCATCCGAGCACGATGAACCCACCAGGACGAGGGCGACCGACGGCGACCTTGACAAGTTGTGTAATGGAGGTGGTGATGGCGATCGACAGGCACACTCAATAGCGAGCGACGTCAAAAGACATCGAAAGGAATGTGAAAATAACGCACGACCAAGAGTGCTATGATGGAGATCCCACCATGATCGTATGGACAGCAAATTGATGACGATTTGCATGCCTAGGGGGAGCACTGCGCCGAGGAACCAGAGTGCATTCGTCTGAGGTACCTTGAATGAAGGCGCAATGCGACGAGAACGATGGTGGGACGTACGCTGACACGTTGGTGGACTGCATGGCTAGAACGAAGTCAAGGGACCCTGAAGAACCGTTCATTAAAAGACCTGACTCACGGGTACCGCAAACTGCCAAACGACGTCAAGCTCGACAATGATGTGACCATCGAAAGGAGACTCACGAGAGATCCGTGAGCGAAAACTGTCTCTTGAACCCAGTGACATGGTGGCTGATGTAGTACAAGATTCCCCTGTCGACATCATCGACACGACCCGCTGCAACTCATGAGCAAGACTGCGCGTACCACAAGGCACATGTGACGATCCTGGAATGCCATGAGTGAAACCACGTTTCATCGACCTTGAAGTTCGCTCACCAGTCTGGGGCATAAGAAAGGATGACTCGACGAAGATTGGGGCCACTGTGGAATTGGATCATCCCTGGTCTGACGTGGGAGGAAGAGGAAGAGGGAGAACCGAGTTCCTGTAGCTCGAGTCCGTAAATATCGTGCGTATGATATTCTCGGCTGCCATGCGGTGTTGTCATCGACAGTCGGAAGGACGCGACACTTTGTCCGACGACGCCCGTTTGAGTGTCCTGCCGTTCCCACAGCTCGGTTACCCTACTACTGGTCTCTGGTAGAAGCGAGGGTGTCCTTCGCGTCCGTCGTGCGCAGCTTTCCCCCGGACATACTGCGACGTTCACGTTCGGAGAATACTGAGATGACCAGTCGAGCACGATCGAATATATGCTCTTCAATGGTCTATCGATGGCTTGTTGCCTCACGGACGCCAGACTATCTTCCCGGGGTTTCGACTCGTGCCGTCGCAGGAACGACCTCTCGTCCGCTTCACTCATTTCTTTACACTTGTTCCTTCCCGCCTATGCAAGTCGTGGCACTTTTCCAATGACACGCCAGGCTCGGCGACGCGAGCATATAGCGAATGGCCAGCGGCACAGCCTTCCAAGAAGCTACCTCCAAACGCATGTAACTTCTGTCGTCTTCACGTTCGTTCTGATCACACCAACCCCAACGATTTCGATGCCGCCTGGCTCTTCGACGATCAATACTGTTACATAGCACACACAAACCCCTCGGAAGAAAATACATGCCCAAAGATCCAGCCCAGCCAACATAACTTTGACTTGGCGTTTAAAAGAAATAAATATAACATAGCCATATCGAGGGTATCATCCTGTTCTTGCCTCATGGCGTTGCATACCACCACAACGTGGTAACACCGACCGGGAACGTGTACGTCGCCTGGATGCATATCTAGATCAGCAC
>JBBPLY010000147.1:0-32203 GCA_038090035.1 Xerocomus nothofagi | reverse complement strand
CGGGATGGCGGGTATTTGTAATAATATTTAATGTGATGCATGGATGGCGCTGCCAGTGACTGAGCCGTCATCACGCCATGCCCACCCGTGGAGTGTCGGATCAGTCGCACCAAGCTGAGTATCGCGCGATCGATAATGGCTAGGTTTCATGTATGCCTTGCCACCTCAAGGCTTGCGGGCACCACGATCTGACCAAGATCAAGCCAAGCATACAGACTGTGATAAACCCCATCGGAGTCGCATGTGGCAAGTCCCACCAAATGGATCGCATCACATCGCCAGCCAATACTAACACGCTTTCAACTTAGACCGTGGCGTCAGGACGTACGAAATTAGTTGCGCGCGTCCGGCTCCTCTTTCCATATATTAATCGATCTTGACCATCAACTTCTCGTGTGCACCCACGACGTCCGCGATATCGCGGAACCCACATAGACCCATCGTGATATGCAAGTCTGCGATCGTCTGCATCAAAATCTGTTCTACGCCCGCTTCGCCAGCGATGGCAAGGCCATACATGAACGGCCGACCGACTGGAGGCAGTGAGAACCCCCGTCAATATATATGTGTGTGTTGTGTGCGCAGCGAGACATACCCAGCACAGCTTGCGCACCGAGCGCGAGTGCCTTGATTATATCACTTCCGGTCCGAATGCCCGAGTCAAAGAGGACGGTGAGCTTCCCTGTTCTTTGTGCCTCGCGAACCTTGCGTGACTGCATCACCCTGTCGAGTGCGTCGAGTGCGCCAATGGACCCATCGACTTGACGACCGCCTGATGGTGACCGGCGTTCAGCTCCCAAGTGCAGAGCGTACGCAAAGACATTTAGTCACTCACCGTGATTAGAAATAACGATGCCGTCTATGCCGAAATCGACCGCCTTCTCAGCATCCTACAAGGGGAATCATGAGGAAAAAACCACCCTCGGTGGCTACGGACAATCCACACAACCAAAGAAAAACCCTCACCTCTGGCGCGAGTATACCCTTCAATACGATCCGACCGTCCCAGTTATCCCGGATGAACTGAATCTCGTCCCAGCTTCTAAAGATGCCCGACGCAACCTCTCCAATCCACTTGCTTCCCAACAACATGGCTTGCTGTGCGACCGGATCGCCGTTGGCAGCTCTCGTTCGGACGTCTTCTTGGACGTACGGGAATGGAGGACGTTCGTGACGAGGCTCGAGCCCGAAGCGCGCCATGAACGTCGGATCAGAGATGCCTTGTTGCACTCCGAAACCGTGTCCAGCTGGGCTATACGGAACGCTGTGATCGTGTGGACGCCACCCGACGACCATCGTGTCCACCGTGATCACGAGCGCGGTGAACCCGCTCGCTTTGGCGCGTCTGATGAGAGACTTCGTAATCTCGACGGATTGCGTCCTGAGTGTCACCGAGGTCAGCTTTCGGTACTACGATACACTCCCAAAAAAAAAAAAATCGACGGAGATGAGGACTTGCCAATAGAGCTGGTACCAGCGATGCCCGTCGGGTCCTTGCGCTTCCGCGATCTCTTCCATGGACCGGGATGCGGCAGAACTGACGATCAGGGGTACGCCAACCTTTGCCGCCGCACGAGCTGTTCCGAGTTCGCCATCGTTGTGCATCAGTCCCTGTGCACCGACCGGAGCGACGAAAACCGGCGCAGGGTGGGTGACGCCAAAGATCCTAGTCTGTCAAAAGGAGACGCGTTTAGCACCAGCCGTCGTCCGACCGACGTTCCGAGCCTGGCCAGGCATTACAGACCTCGAGGTTACGCTCCCCTACATCGTTGAGCACACGCGGAACGAGCTTCCATCTATCGAGCGCTCTCCGGTTCTCGGCATACGTGCCAGAGGTTCCCGCACCTTTCAACACGTACGAGAAAGCGGCTGCCAGCGGAAAAACCGAAACGATGTAGACGTCAAGATCGCAACGGATTCAGGAGAGGAACGACTGACATGGACTGTCCTTGAGCACCTCCCGGGCCTTGTCCTCGATCTCTTGGATATCAACAGTGCCCAACACGGGCGGCTTTCCAGAGCCGTAGATCCCAAAGAGCCATGCGACCCATTTACTGAGCGGTGGCGTGACCGTGTTCACAGACATCTCCGAGTCCGAATCCGAGTACTACTAGTCCTGAGCTGAGACCGAGCGCCAATCGACCAAAGTGTACTATGTGACACGTCAACGTCGACAACGTGGGCACTCCGAGTTGACTTGTGGACAGCACACACCTGGTCTGCGAATGTGGATAAAGAAAGGAAGACGGAAGACATGCCTTGGGAGTGGACCGAAGATATTTAAAGCTTCGTCGAGGAAGGTAGTTCCCCGCACCCTGTGTAAGGGAGTCACGATACCGCCCGACGTTCTCATGAAGGAGAAACCACATGATGCCAAAACGGACGGCGGCCTAGTACCTTGGCTCACGTTTGGAATTGGGACCGCCAGTGTCGGCGCGGGCGAATCTTGAACAGGAAGTCTGCAGGTAAAAAAAAAACGCGGTCCGCGCCTCGTGCCAGTCCATCACTGTAGGGTCATATCCGCCGCCAGTTCCCTCACTAGAGCCTGAGTATGTGACCGTGCCTGCTAGATGTCGATGTGTCTCAGGACCCCGCGTGCACCGCGACGGAAGCTGCGAGATAGACCCGCGATCCTATTCGAGCCTCCATCATGGTCTTCTCAGTGAGACCTTGCTTGTTATCATTTCGGAGCGTATTCATATCCAAAATCCCTCTTACATGTATATACGGAAAGAGATTCACCTACGACACCCTCCAGCCTAGTTCATGTTCAAAAGTATGCAAAAAATAACGCGAGTTAAAGAAAAGGTAAGGCAAGGAAAGTATGGTGAGCACGAAGAGTTACGCGTTAGCAAGCAATGATCCAGCACGATAAACAACGTCATGCCGTCTTTTGCTTCCTCAGTATCCGGTGATACATCTGAAGGCACATATCCCGGGCATAAAACACCGGCCAACCCGACCGCCTCCAAATGGAGCATCCGGGCGGGAAGAAGGTACTTTCAACCTGAAGCGCAACGACGATCCAAATAGAGAAGAGAGTCAACAAGAATGTTCCTATGAGATAGTGAGCGAGGGTCTCTCCACCACTGGGGTTGATCTCCACGATGTTCATGCTGAACACGTTCTGTGCGGATCATGTGGGAAAACGAAAAGGATAAGCCAGCAAAACTACTTACGGCGATGAAGTTGGCAGGCAGGAAAACCATCGTTAGATAAGAAATCTAGATTGATGTCAATATTTTCTAAGCTGGTAGAAAAGGCAGGCACATACTTGTTTCATAGCGGCCGAGTCTCGGACAGTCGCGAACGTCAGATCTTTCATGTAAGTGCTGTCGTCGATGTTGACGGTTGCGAATGCCTGGACAGGGTTGGCAAAGAAAAACGATGCAGTCAAACGAATCGTACCAAGTCTATGACATTCCTCAATCGCATCACCTGCATCATTCTCTGACTTTCCAATCTCTCAATCTCCGAAAGAAGATAATCGGTCTCTTTCTTCATAATAGACTCCGATTCAACTCGCTCATGATCCGTCACCGAGGGATCATCCATCGCAGGATTCGGGGTCGTCTGCACAAAGAGAACAGATTTCCGGAAATCTTCGAGAAGGGTCCGATAGTAGAGTAGATGTGCTTGCAAAATGTGCAGGTTCCGCGTCTGCCTGATGTCTGCGCTATCGAGAGCCAATTGTTCCTGTGAAAACGACGATACAGCTTACTATCCCCATCACCAGTGCCGTACTTACCAGTTGGTTGATGTGAGCGTAGAGAACCTCGAAAGTCTCGTCCCACTCGTACATGGCATACCACAAAAAGCACAGAAATAAGCAGGTAGAGTCCTTGGACCTCTCGAAATTTTTTTGCCAGTAGACACTGCGACCGGTTCGATTAATAAGAGAGTTGAGCTGATCCGCTGTCGCCATGCGCATCTTCGGGTGATAGGATAAAATGGTATTCTTTTGTACAGTTCGGACCATATGAACGCTAAGCAGGTCTTGAAAAATGTACTTGTCACCTGGAATTAGATATAGACACGTTATTTGAAGCGACTCAGCCCATCAAATACATACACGAGTCCAGATAGAGTGGCGATTGGGTATCAATGATTTGTTCGTCTAAAACACTAATTAGGTATGCGGACGGTAAATATTCAAAACACACATGCCTTCTTGCGATGCTGGCGAAGGCTCTGTTTCTGTTGGTCGCAGGCATGTTGGAATCGGACCTGCAGCCTTTCGATCGATCACACGAATGAATGGAAGAATGACAGTGATGTCTGACATTTCTGAGTCTCGAAGTAAAGAGACAATAGGAGGGCAAGAATGCTCACGATCGCTCTGATTTTTCACTAGGCTCTCTTGGTATCTTGAAGGTATCCAATTTGTCGACGAAGAGAAGAAAAAGGGTTCTATATCATATCTACAAATGTGAATTTTGCGCAACATCAAAAGGATGCACCATACTTTGTCCCTAACATTTGCAGAACGTCTTTGGTCATATTCTTAACGAAAATGGCTCGCACGCGAATTCTCTCGTCCCTCTGCAAACACGATTATGTTTTTCAATGTCGACAAGGCAAGAAACGAGAGGACTCACTGGGCGTTGTAGCATGTCCCAAAACTCAGCTCCACTAGCTTTATCCTTGATCGTAGCCATTTGGAGTCCATCTTCACTGAATTTGCCGTCACGAAACATGTCCACTTTGAACACATTGCTTTCTCCCACATGACACGCAGTCAGCATTTTACAGCGATTCACTTGAGTCTGTGTCCAGTTCCGGAACGAACTTTGTGGGTATTCATACCAGACCTTGGGACCTTCATCCGGAATCTGAGCGACCACGGGAATATCCTCATCGAAGTCCATCCATGGCCATGGTCCCGACGGCGCTGCGTGTCGGTAGCTATAGTTCAAAGTCGTGAGTGGGTCCCTAGTTGGCGCGCAGGCTGGGGACTTACATTGGGGTAGGCGTTTTGCCCAGCACACCACTTTTTTGATTCTCACTGCCACCCTGTGCATTCTGGGTATCATGCCGTCCTGCTACATTAGATACCTCTGTCGGATTGCTAGCAATGGTATCCATGGGTATCGAGATGTGTTCCGACATTGCTTTACTAGCGTGGTCGAGAGGGAAACGTGCGCAGAGAGCCTGCACAGCGCTTGGTGCTACGGTGGCGCCATGAGAGCGCCCGGGACAAATATACACTAACCACGGTAAGCGATCGAAGACTACGGGTGATTTTGCATGAAAGCAACAAGAAAACAAAAGAACAAATCCAGAAGAGAAAAAAAGAGCATGCAGTACTAGATTCTCGTAATGTACAGCGTCGCAAGCGACAAAGGCCAATGCGATATCGTATTTCTGCACCTTCAGATTCGGCTAGGAGGGGATCGAGCGCAGCACCCCGACGCTATGCATTATGCATTTAAATCGACACAGCAGCGTAAATGAACAATGGGCATTAAGTCTCAGACCTTTGGAAGTTGTGACTGGAGGGGATAGTGGTACGTGGATAGCGTGGCTAGGTTTGGAGACGCTGTTACCTCTCATTATGCATTGTAGACTTTTCGATTATGTAGAATCATGATGTAAAATGTGGAATCAAGTTAGCGACTACGTCTACTGCCAGTTACGGCTAGAACCCCTGAGTGGTCAAATGGCTACATGAAATCTACAAAGGCTTGTTGAAGATGCCGGGACGTCCTCGTCAGCTCAAATGATTGACTGCAAGTCAGAAGACAATCCCTCGATTACTTATAGGTACACTATAGGTAGATTGAAGATCGACTGGCGTTGCCGGGTCCCCTAGTGCTTGGGCGGTAGTCACCAGCAGCTGTCATGCGAAAGGCGAACAAGGACCACTTTGATTGGCGCAAGTCCATTTTATGTTCCCTGGCAGAAGTATTTTTCCTCGCACCCCTCGCATCTAGACGGCCAAGGAGATCGATACACTTACGGTATGGGTATGTCTGTTGTTCACTGACTGGTCCCAACAGAATGTACGCAGCATCGCGCTTCAACCACAATGGCTAGCGTGGCGGCCTAGCTAGTCTGGTGACCAGACCACGGCCTAGCGCCGAGATCAGTTGCTGTCAAATCAATGTCAAATGATTTCTCCTAAACCAGCTGAAAGGCATATAATTCCAACGGTACGTACGCAGCGTAACCTACAAATCTTGCTATACTTCGAAGACAACAACCGCGACAGGCTGTATAAGAGTTTTGCATTGCAGGACCCTTGATATTGGAGACCCTGAGGCCCTATGAATCATAACGCAGTGAGCAGGGGGCGGTTAACATTCACACAGGATGGTTTTGAATTCTGAAAGTTCAACATGGGCAGATCGTCGCGGTATGGCTATCGGCTTAGTCTGCAACTGAAGGGTCGTCACGATTACCGACAGGCTGTCCGTACTACTATTTGTGACAAGCGTTGACACCGCATTCGGCGTGCGCTTCGTGGTTTGCCGTTGGGACTCTCCGGTGCTGAAGTTGCACGGTTCCTCGAGGTTCCGAGACTAGCTTTGGCCGCCAGACTAATGCAACAGCCTCCATGGCGCGGTAAAATCCGGAGCCTTATCAGTGATCCCGGTCGCGTCACGCGATGTTTCATCGGGCTTTGTCACGGATTTGTAAGGTCTTTCTGCCCGGAGAACCCGACTCGGAGATCGGTCATTGATTAACGGGTGTTCGCCCAAGGAGTGTGTTGATATTGTGTCTGGCGTTGGCGTTGGCTCGAGCGATGAGAAGCAAAGCTCACACGGGATGTCAATGGAGTGGTCCATGACTCCATGTGGACGTTCGTGTTTAGTATTGTGTGATGGGTTATATAAAAGGTAGTTTCTGTTTGGAAGCTTAGTCGCGTCTTCCAAACAGAAGATCCACGGTACCACGGGTCGGGTATATTAACCAGGGTCCGACCAGTTACGAAGTTATTGGCCAGCCTCCCATCAAGCCCATATTTGCAATCAACCCAGTGCCACACCATTTATACCGCTCCTTCTCCATCCAGTTTCCTACTCGACGAACAGCGCTTTCGCGTCTCAGATACCATGACCTCTGGATACGCTATTGCCACGTTGGTGGTATTCATCGTTTCCATCTTCTTCGTCATACGACCCGTTTCCATACCCACACCTCGTCCTATACCCCGAATTCCAATAAACCTCACCACCGCACCCATCCTCGCTATTGCCTTACTATGGGCCGCCCAATGTCTTGATCCAGCCGTCATTCGCAACGGAATCGTAGGCACCGAAGGTGTCAAACCCTACAATATCATCATCCTGTTTTTCTCTCTGGCTTACATGGCCATATCCCTCGACGTCACCGGTATACTCCAGTCTGCAGCCTATTGGGTCAGCAACCAGGGCGGGGACAACGGATGGAAGCTCTATTTTTATTTCTATGTCATGCTCACTCTGGTCTCGATCCTCATCGGCAACGATCCCGTCGTCCTCTCTGGAACCGCATTTTTGGTCTATTACACAAACATCGCTAAACTTCACCCCAGAGCGTGGGTCATGGCTGAATTCGCTGCCGCCAACACCGCTAGCATGGTTCTGTTCGTGGGCAATCCCACAAATGTACGTATTACCGTCCCCGCATTTACATACATGGCTGAACGGCTTCATGCAAGGTGGTCATCTGCGAAGGCTTCAGCGTCAACAACGCCGCCTTCACGGCGTATACTATCCTCCCTTTCATCGCTTGCAACCTGTTTTGCTTCGTTGCGCTGGCGTTCCAATACCGCAAGCAAGTCCCACGGAAATTAACTCGTGCCGCACGTCAGGACCCCCGGTCAGCGCTTCTGGATCCATTTGGTGCTTGGGTTGGCAGCTTTATGCTCGGCGCAACGCTTATCGTCTGCCTCGTCGTGAGTTTCTTTGGAATCGACGTCTGGATGATCAGTTTGCCCTTTGCTTTCGCCAAATTCCTATTTGATCTTGCGTGGGATCGTTATCGATACTCCCGTGGCATCCCGATGTTAGGCCGTGGGTTGCCCAAGACAACGGTGGAAGGAGTCGATGAACGTTCTTTGCCTGGGAAGCAACCACATGCAGAAGATTCGCATCGTTCCTCACACGCCGACGTGGAAAAAGTACCGTCTTTTTCTGACGAATCAACCGCTGTCGATGTGCAATCCGCATACCCCACAGTCGAATCCAAAATGGACCCGCAACCCTCGTCCACTTCCGAATCAGAGATTATCAAGGTGCCACGTATTTTCAGATGGTGTCGGTCGTACAAGGAAACTCTATACAAGCGACTCGACGAACGCTTTCCGACATTTATTACTGTGCTGCCACGACTGCCCTTTGCCCTCGTCCCCTTTGCATTCTCCCAGTTTATCCTCATCGAAGCGCTCAACCACCAGGGATGGGTCAACGTGTTTGCCAATTGGCTCGTTCGAGCATCTCATCGTCAGATGCACCCTACCATCTGGTTGATCGGCGTCATTGGCGTCGTCCTGTGTAATATCTCCGGCACCAACATTGGCGCTACCATCCTCCTCACCCAAGTCGCTAAAGCAGCCGCCCTTCCATACGATACCAACCGTGCAGCCGCCATAGCACTCGCAGTAGCGTCGAACATCGGCGCTGTCAGCTTCACGTTTTCAGCTTCGCTCGCCGGTCTACTCTGGCGAGCTATTTTGGGACAAAAGGGCGTGCACGTGAAACAAACGGAGTTCGCCTTCTGGAATATCCTCCCTATAGTGGTAATGACAACCGTGGGGCTTGGAGTTGTTTCTGCAGAGATGGCTGTTCTATATCCGTGATGATGGGCGGGGCGGAGGTGTAGACTCGTGATGCTACATATCCGTGCCTTTCAGGCACCCGTCCTTACTAGGAACTCGAACGCCACAGCGGCTGAGCTCCCCGCAACTAGTGACGAGGGCGCGCCAAGGAAGGAGTGAGGCGGCGAGGGGAGAAGGGATGAGAGGAGTGTCTACGATCCTACTTCAAAAAATCAGCAGCAACTCTATGGATACGAACATTACTAGGACAATATTATTCATACCCCCATCGCCAACCACCGCAATTTCTTAGGGTTACCATACATCGTCAGGGTATCGATTGGGCATTTGGTTTCATCATCATATCGCATTAGACATGTATCTATACCACATCTACCCGTTTCCTTTCTGATATTTCCGGTTGCTATACTACTATTTCCTTTCAGATTATTACATATACATCAGACTGAAACGGTTGTTATAATTTACGACATTTCAAGGGTTGACGGAACTTTCGATGGACTTTTTGATCACTTCTAGCTTTCAGCCACCTCAGCCACGAATCACGTTCTATGATATCGATGATCGATGAACGGGACGAACAAGGTTTTATCGCTGATCTGAAATTCCAACCAGACGTCTACCTTGTCTGAATGTCGTACCCTTCTTTTTTTTTTTGTTACAGGCGATCAACGTTCGACACGTTTATGCGGGACTATTTATAGGGTTTCCTAATATGAAACATATAATGAATGAAGTCAAACACAGCAAGTTTGAGAGGGGGACCAAAGTGCTCGTGAACGATCAAAAAACAAGTGCCTCCAACGTTCTGCTTCGTTCCCAGAAGGATAAAGGGGAGAGGGGGGGGAACGTGAAGCATGGTATGCATCGCTCTCTAGTAGAACTTGAAAGCCTCGGGGTTCTTGTGACGAGTCGTATTGAAACTTGAAGGCTATGCGACGCATATTAAAGACATGAGACGTTAGGTCGTCAAGGTGGGACGACCGAGGGCGTAAGAACGTACCGTATCGGCCGACACTGGCAGTGCGCTAGTGATCGGTCATCGTGGATAGAGCGGGTTTTTACTATCCAGTCTATTCCCTATCCTGCATTTCATCCCCTTGGAGGAGAAAAAAACATGCTTCCCTTGTTTTTATTTTTATTTTTTCTGATCAGAACGTCGCATGTTGGAGGTCCCACTGGATGATTGATGATGCCATGATGGAGAAAAGGGTCGTTCGCGATTGACACACGGTCTGTGAGTGGCGACCCTACCCTACTACGCAAGATCACGTTGGATTAGAAATACGAAACGTGATGGATCGCACGAGGTATGGTGTCTAACTGGAATCAAAAGGGGAACACACCCACGTTGGGGACGAGCAAGAAAAGCGATGGGACGGCTGAGATAAAACCTGCCGTAGATGGGTCAGACTCAGCGTTCTATTGGTCCGCGTCGTTATGCCACGACTCCACTTACCATTCGATGCTTGGTCCATTCTGACGTCATAGAACACGACATAGAACATGTTCTTTCCTCCATAGAGATTCGACCGGTAGACGTCACAGTGTGGTCAGCCTGAAGCCAGCAGTTGGAGTATGGGGGAAGGGGGCATGTATAACGCGCACACCGGACCGTTCCCAAGTTTGGTGGACAGCCCCGCCTGCGTATAACGTACGTGATAATATAGAATCACAGCACAGGTTATCGAAATATCGAACACCCAACCGCGGAATTCTGTATTTGCTATCATGTATCATGATGGCAGAACGTCGCGACGGTCTGTCTTCCGTATATGTCCGGTGACGTGCACGTTCGTTGCAGAAGCCACGTACCGTATACATTCTTACAGGTCTCGAAGGATCCTGCGTGCAGCTAGTGGCAGCAGGGGGGGCCGAAGCGTCGCCGCTGCGGGCAGGCTTAGGGGTATGAAGCAAGGCACTGGGACCAAGATCCGCAAAGAATGAAGACACAGCGGTACGAGCCTCCGACGAGGCTATGCCAGTTGGTCATACCGTTGGACGCAATCACCCTCCGGTGGTGTCTCAGGTCCCGTAAATCCTATTTCGGGCCACCAAGGGGGAAACTTCGTCGGCAATTTCGAGTGTTAGGACGATGCAGCTCTTACGCTGGAACCGAAAAATAAGTACTGGTTTGATTGACGTGCTGCCAGTGAAGTGATAGTGGGACTCTGTGATTGTCTGCGACTCGAGCGCCAGCTGTCTCTCTGCCGATGTCAGCGGGGTACTTTGGGCGCGCCCGGCGTGTCGAGCTAGCGTAGCCGTGATTGGATACTATCAACTCCCCACAGCAATGTCAAAAAAAGCAAGCTGTTCTAGGCTCGTGTGACGCGCCCTTGGAGGGAATCCGAGGGATAATAGTGGCCCGCTCAGCGGCAGCAACTTGAAGGCCTTTGCCTACTGTTTACAGTAAGGTAGTGCCATTCAAGCAAACGAGGAAAGGTTCGGCAGCTCCCGTGCACGTGGCACGCTGGCACCTCGGAGCTTCACCTAACTTTGAAGCTGATATGCTGTGTTCTACACACTTCTTCTCGTTCGGGTCACTTCGGACTCAGTGGTAGACATTTTCATTCTCGCTTTGTTTCCGAATATGCACGGCCAAGCTAGGTTCCGGTGTTCCTGAGGTCTCGGATTCCGAGACTATCCTGCAAGTGGGAGGACTGACTCCGGTTCCGTACCAATGTTTTACTGGAACTCCCTCGGCACATCAAGCGGATAGTATTGTCCCGCATGCAGCAGGGTATGTGACTCACGCTTATCGAAGTCTTATGACAGCTTCGCGACACTGCATTGTTTTTTTTGTTCGAAGCACAATATAATGAATCTAATTCGTCGAGTCCCAACTTCCTGCTGTGTGTATCCTGCGTTCGAAGACATCGATGATCGATGATCTTTTAGCACTGCAGGTAAAGGGCAAGCCCGAAGATTTTGATCAAAGCTAGGTCTATGGTATATGAAAACGGAGGCCAGAGCTATTGACGAGGGCTCCTTCCTGATGTGGCTGACATTTCCGCCTTGGTATTAATCACCAGGCTTTCCGGGGCAGTGTACAATGGTAGGATAAGGGTGAGCCGAACACCGATCGATCGCACTCGAGCGGAGGTCGGCTCGCGCCCCACCTTCTAATCATCCATCACGTCCATTGCACAGCTAAAAATACAGACGGAACGCCTCGACTGCATGCCGCAGTTTCCTTCGTTCAACTGAATGGTTTCAGTAACCTGTTTTTCACATTGCCGGACCAGATCGGGCACAGGTTCGACGTCTCGGATTCCATCTACCCCTTACGCTCGAAATTGAACAGTGCATCTGCAATCCACATTCCTGGTCACGAATATTCTGATCGGTGACACGAACGACGCACAGGAAAAACAAGGCTCTCCTGATACCCTTGATCCGCACGCAATCAGGATTTCTTCTGCCGTGGCAGGAAACAGACATGTATCTCTCCTCTCCTTTGACTTTGTGGCTGCGTTCTTGCTGTCGTCGCTCTCGCCGACTGTTTGATTGTTGGTTGATATCCTGTGGCCGTCTTCGGTAGTATCACAGTCTAGTATCTACTGCAACCTCGAGGGAATTTCGGTAATTAGGTGATCTGTGTAGCCTCATATCCCGTGTAAGAGCCTGCGTTGCCTTCAGCCCCAAGTTGAAGGCTCGGCAGGCCTCTCACATTTCCACAGGCAGCGCCAAACAATTTTTGGGCGTGATGAGATGACGGACCATTTCCCCAAGCGTCTCAAGCTCCTTGAATCATCTAGATGGAGTTCCAGGGTGCTTGACAACATCTTCTGGAGCCTTGTGACCGATCAAGGTCAACAATGTTCCATGTTCATACATATCAGTATGTTTCCACACCCGGCTAGATAGTCTGCTACTGGATGCGGGAGTCGTCGACCATTGTCACTGATATATTCCGCTCGTCAACCGTATCCAGCAGGTTGTCATAGTGGTCGACCTGATTAGAACAACATGCCATTGTCCCCGAAACAGCAATGATAGCTGCAAAAGAAAGATCGTATATTGGCAATTGCGCCTACTTTCTGGAGTAAACTTCTCTTAGGAATACCACCCAATATATCGGATGCGGATACAGCGACGTTGGATCTTGTGAGAGTACATGCTTTGTGGAGCACATCGCTACCAGATGCCCCTCCCTTTCCCACCAAAACCCCACCCTCGACGTCAACTCGAGCGAATAAATCTTGACGGTGACGTCACGACATGTGTGTATATCGGGAAGGAGTGCGCAACAAGTGGAGTAGGTGGGCGGGAGGGAGGTGGAGTAGACGGGTGGAAAAGTGGAGTAGCTGGGTCGCGATCGTCGTGTACTATCGGTCCGTTTCGTCATGACCTGTACGCCCAGTTCCACGAGATGCTATGCTATTAGGATGTTCCGCCATTAGCAATTTTCTCCCCTCTGTTTAAGGAACAGCCGGACCTTGATAACGTCGTCCAAAAGTGTTACGCCAGCCATTAATCAATCAGGTGGCGGCATACGAGCGTCCTTCTTCTCAGTTCGCCGACCGATCATTCACGTCCTCGTCGGAGCCTACAGCAATTGTCTCCTTCGTCTTGCCCTTCCTGACTTAGACCTTGATCTAGGCCCGCATACCTGATTTGAGGGACAAGTCGTTGGTTCCGCGCCAATCGCTCTTAGGGGCGGCTCACCACTGACTTGATCCCGCATGCATCGCCTCCGAATGCGAATCCGCGTATGAATCAATAGTTATCCCCTTCACTCGTCGTCGTCGTGGCTGTTTCTCGACCCGGACCCTCGGTCTGCGCAGGCTGGACGTCCGATCTGCTCGACGAAACGAGGCTTTAGGTTTTGAAGAGCGCGCTAGCTGAGGAATGCCATCACTTGACCCCCTGAGTTGGCAGTGTTCGCCCCTTTCCCGTGTCTTTCGGTCTACTCACCCCCTTTCCCTTCCTGTCTTTGAGAGTCCTCCCCCAGAGATACACAACCAGTGCATCGACCCCCGTCGTAGTCACCACTGGGACGGCCTTGAAACACCCCCGCAGTGTTGTACACGAACCTACCCAAGGTGGCCGCGTACGTGGTTCGCGACCAACGTCGTCCTCTTGCTTGTCATCCGCGAGAAGCTCGATCTGTTCAGCAAATAACCCGTCGGCGACGTCGTCAGCGATGCCGATATCGACCCACGTTTCTCCCGTATTAACACCGACTGCCTCTTCCTTACTAACCCCGCACGCGATTCTGCCCGCTAACGGATTCCGCGTCGGGCGATTCGTGCCATGGCGCGTCGGCGACACGGATCGATAAAAAGGTGCATCCAAGAAGAAAAGGCGGAATATTACTCAAAGTCGATACCGGGGAGATGGGTGATATAACGCCTGGGCCAAGGAACCATTCCGCGAAGCAATATCCAAGCCATGTGTGGTTCACGATCGCGATCCACGATTACGCGGGTCGTCTTGGGTGACGGGCAAGGTACTCACAAGCTTGCTACGAGGATCTTGGCTCATTTTCGGCGTAAACACCTTGGCGTAGATGAGTCCGATGAGACGTTTGAGATGGTTGCAAGCTGCGCTCATGTAATTGGTAATCGAAATCACCTGCAAAAACCGTCGGTTGACGGGAGGGAGGACGTGACCGTATTTGAGCTATCACGAACACCACCTGGGATGTCGCCCCTCGGACCGGGATACGAGCGGAGCATGCCATTTGGACCCAACGCTAAGAACCCAACCGAGGGTCTCACTGAGATTTGGAGTGTGTGTTGCCTAGATGCGCACGAGGGACGAATCCAGGTAGGGTGGTTACACAAGTGCGGGACATTTGCGCACTTCTAAATCCTCGCTGTGCGCTCGGTGGAAAGTATCTCGAGGACATGAGGGAGGCATGGCCGACATTTTGCATGCGAAGAACGTTGAGCAACTAGTATCGACAACCACGGCGTGGAGTGCACCGCGGGTGATGTCAATGGCGACCTCTATGCATAAGCGATTTAGATGCGGGGAGATAGGTGAGAACCCCTTACCAATGCACCCCTCTCGCTCATTGCTCCCATTGAGTGAATCTTGGTAGTTAATTACTAGAGCCCTTCTGCTTGCTTCGACATGGTCATGGGAGCCTGCATCTTGTGTGTTACAAGTGAAGAATATCTGCATCGGTCAGGTGACGAGGCAGACGTGCATATATAACGAACCTTTCGAAAAATGTCCTCTTTCTTCTTCAGGTCCACCTTCCACTCCTTGAACTCCACGCGTTCCTTACCTCGACGGTGTGCGGTCGTTGGCTGTGATCAATTCCGTTGACTACATTGGTGGTGCCTCGACAGCGCGTCGCCTGGTGCATACAAAACCAGACTCTTTTCGTCGTTTCCAGCGAAGCATCGCGCTTGGAAGTTTGAAGGCGTACTGGGAGGGTTACATAATCATACGATACCTGTCACTCACGTGATCCCAAATCCCCCCTCCCCCTTCAAGTTGGCGCTTTTCCCCGAGCGACCATCGTCGCTATTGATATTGCTGATCCCGCTCATCCCAAGGGAGATGCGACTACCAGTCACTCGACGACCTTCAAAACTTGCCCGACTGTCTACTATATTGGAGATGAAGATGGTCCCTGTAAGCGTTTTACTTGAATACGGTCACTCGAATCTAACGCTCTACGGTAGGGAACACTTGTTGTTATCATGGCCGTGGATGGGGGCGGAGGCCATTCCAGTCCCCCGTACGTATCTTTGACACCCGAGTTCTGAACACGGCTGCTGACGTCTGGCAAGCGCTCCCAGGGTCTCAAAGGTAACCCAGGTTCGTTATCTAGGAACATCGTAGATCTCATCATCGTACTATTCACTACAGCCATCCCACCGACCTCACACACCCCGCATCGCATCAATCCGCAACCCATCGGCAACATGTATATATAGTTATTTATTTACATGTCTCCGCCTTCAGTTCAATCTCATACCTTACCAAGCGTGACCCTATCTCTTCTTGCTGACCGAGTCTCACAAAAACACTGTCAGCCTCATATCCACCAACGAGATACATGCCCGAAAGTACTACATCCATTCCACTCGTTCCAACGCCTTGCACACCACACCACACTACCGTCTTCATCCCGATTCGACTCTAGCATTCAACCCACTGTGATCGTCGGTTGCGCATACGTCTAAATACGATTTACTATTCTGCCACGTTCGCCGACCGTGTTTTCCGCTACGTCCTCAGGTCTGTACCAAATTCGAGGTAACGCCACTAGCGCACCGGATATGTGCCTCGATCGCAAACTATATCTCGATTCGACTGGGGTGGAACGGAGAGCGTGTCGGTCGGTCCAGAAGTGAACGTGCTCCCCTTCGTTTGGGACGTTCGTGTAGATGCGGACTCCGACGTCATCAAACCAGCGCAAAAATTGTTGAGCACGACCTTGGGACCATTTCAATTCCAGCCTTTATTCTACGATCTCGGTCGTAACGTTGTTAAAAGCACAAGATTGGTGGGTCAAGCTTTCAAGCTTCTCGAGCCAGCATCCGTCTCCGGTCGCGGTAGCTCAACTTCCCTTATGACATCTGATGCATAACACCATTCGTGGCTAAACGAAAAGGAGACCCACCACCATTGGCTATGAACGTCACCCTCTTGGCAGTTGACGGTATCACGCAGCAAGTCATCCAGAACCTCTGGAAAAACTGATACGTTTTACGCCGACATTCGTTCTGTTCCCTCACGCATTCAAGTTGCCGCGCGGACATTTACGTCGAAGCCCTAGCTTCATCGACGTCCCAAAGCGCGGGATCTTCGTGCCTGGCATCTGACGCAGCTCTCTGCGACATGGAGGGTGCTCAACGTAAGCTGGATGAACGAGAATGCAAGGTGACACGGCGTGCTGGAGAGCCATGCTTGCAACCCGAACCCTGCAAACTTCATGCAGCTTAGCGGCTCTACACGGTAGGAACGCACTTCATCCCCTCGTGTTCCAGTCAGGATTGACGGCGATTCCGTACGTCCTTCGATCGTTAGATGACGTCTCAGTCATTAAAGCGGCGTTGGAGAACACGTAGGAAACTTCTGTGCGTTAGCCGCACCTGCATTCAGACTAATTTCATTGTGTGGTACAAGGACGGAGTGCTGTTGGGATCTTTAGTTGCTGACTCGCGCGTCGATCCCCCTACCTTGAACAGCGCGCGTGCTACTTCACTAGGTAAACTCTCCGATCAACTGGCCGCGTCGATGTGATGAAAGACGTCCTTGGCAAATCAACTTTCACATCCTTTGGTTTAGCAACGTCCTCACGCAGGAGGAGAAAGTAGCACCCACGTTCACGATTTGCCGAGTCCAGTAGTAGTTTTGTTAATGGTGAACGGCATGAAGACTTACATAGAGCGAGCAAGAGTTAAATGTTGCAGGTCCGATTACGTCAGGATCGAAGAGTGACCTAAACAACATTCAAGATTCGGATTCAGCCTACTACTCCTCTGGAAGGTTCTTTCAAGGATACAACTTCGACAAGATGTGACTCGAACTACGCAACCTGGTTGCTATCCGGGTTCATCATAAAGAAAATGAGTCATACCGCAGATGATTCGATCGCTCGATGTCGTACGGAAGTTTGATGACCAGCCACTGGCAAGAAGAGAAACGCGACGCGATGGAATAGTATTTATCATTCCATGGCCCCCACCCCCAGCTCCGCGGCTGACATGTCATCAAATTGCTAACACCAAGTCAGCAACATGCTCTCGAAGGCTCAGTAGACTTACGTGGATCTGCCAATGCCCACCCAACAGGCACCTTTATCTTTCTCAACTTTTCTGCCCAGCCCTCCACAATTTGCTGCACCCGCTCTATTTTGGGGCCGACGACGACCACTCCGAGGGAGATTCTTTGAGTCGGCCTTCAGAATCTTCCACACTTCCTGCATACCCTTTATTGGATCGCCATGTTGGGCCGCAATGGTTACTTGAAGCATGAAGACCCCATACTCACGCACAAGGACACTGTCGATGCCGATAAAATCACTGGGGGCGACCCAAAAGTATGGAGGATCAGACTCTCCTGAAGCACTGCGGGTAGGATCAGTAATATTCTCCGGACATCGCAGCTGGGGGGGGAGTCGCGCTATGTCGTCGTCGTCCCAACCCTGTGTGATCCAGTGGATGTATATGGTTTGACTGTGACAAAGGAGCTGTGGAACCAAGCTTTGTAGATAAAGCCGGCGGTGGCGCGAGTCTGTGCGTATGCCCACAGAGTATGGTAGAACTTTAGTTTGGTCAAGTTGTTTTCGCACTTGAGCGCTTCCCCTAAGATATTGAAGAGGGTTTTCGTTGGCACACATACGGAAGGAAGCTTATGATCGACAGTCCCGTCAGCGAGTTCCTTTGGCCGGATGAAGTAGAATGGTGACGGGAGATCGCTGGAAAAGTCAAGCTTTCTTCCTGCAGTTAACATGGTGTCGCATTCCTTGACAGCATCCCTGGTAGCACCCCGATACTCAGCCTCGATACGCGAATCCTCATCGTGAAAGCGCAACAGCAACATTCGAGGAACAGCGCCCCACTTGTCTGCAAGAGTGGTCATACGCTCAACATCCTTTCCAAGCAGCGTGCTGGTCGTCTCGTCAGATCTCGTTGTAGAAAGAGCCTCACTACTCACGCGAGATTTTTGACTTCCTGCTCGGACCATACACCCATCACGTAGCACCTTGCACCCACCTGCTTGCTCCATTCCTTCCAGCGCGAGGCCTTTGGTGGGGTCGCTTGGATGATACGGATACGAGACGGAACACCCATGAAGAGAGTGCTGGGGCGTTCAATAGCATGATTGGAATCGCAAAGCGCCAACACGAACTGGCACTTCCACGGCAGTTTTCGGTTATAGTGTGGCAGTACGATCTTTGAAGAGTAGGTAGAACGGATCACCGGTGGGAAGCTGCAGTGCGACCACCTGTTTCTGGCGCAGGAAGTGGACGAGTGCATAGAGGAGAAAATATGTTTTACCTAGCTCCAAGAAACGAGTACATGTGTGAGTTTTGAGTTGCGATCGTCGTCCTGAACTTACCGATACCAGACTGTCCTACGACATACGTCCCGCTTTCGTAGTAGGGCTCCTGCAAAGCTTCCAGTTTGCAGGAGCTGCGGTGCGATATTCGTCCCTCACAAGTATCTTGTCATGTTTCACAGGACCTGCAAAAAGCGCCTGAAAAGCCATGGCATATGATTGACCAAGGTCGATGAACTCGATATGGTGAGAATGAAATTTCTGGAGGGCGTTGGGGTTTCCCCAAACATCACTGGCGAGTTGATTTAGAGGAATCAGCTCGTCTTCCGTGAGAGGCATCTTTTCAATCATGAAGAGTTAGCTCTAGGTTGTTTATAGGGGCAGAATCGTAACCTTGACTCGGCACGTGACGAGCGCTAGTTTAGCTTCTGTTTTTGACGGCTGCACGACTCCGTGATCTGAGCGACTTCAAGTTGATCGTACTGCCGTTGTGACGGTATGGACTTCCGCCAAACGACCGACAGCAACGAACCACGAACTGGAACGCGCGGACAATTCAAGCTCGGTCATCCAGCCGGCCGCACGCTGTGATGTGGAAGTGCTAATCGAAAAGAAGAAAAAAACTCGTGTATCCACAGGGCCAAATCGGTGTCGATGATCCCTGTCTGACGCTCGACTTTACATCAGGCCATTGCAGGTTTTCCAGAGGCACTTCAGGGATCACAATACGCGCACCGAATGTTCGGTGCTCTTTTGCCTGCAGATCACGTCCGTCACGAGTTCACACCGATTGATGGCCGCCTGCGTCGTATCGGCCTCGAGGCAGACGAGCGTCAAGCTCCACATATATGGCATCCACGCACGCCGTCTTACCAAGTCGAGGCGAGTCGATCGTGCAGAGAAAGTCTATCAGAACACGGCGGAACTGGTCATTCTTGAAACGGTAGGCTCATTGATACGAGGAAAGTGACCTATACTGATTCAAAGGTCGGAAACAGGGATGTGCCCAACTCGGAAGAATTAAATGGCCTGGTCATCGTTCTGTAATCAAACCGCGACCAGGTGACTCGTGATTTTCATTCTGGATCTTATCAACGAATGAAAAGTGGGGCTATGAGGGCTAAGGCCCAGGCTGGTGACGTCTTGGAACTCGGGGCGCTTAAGTGGAATACGAACCACAAAAGTGACTTCGATTGCGATGGAGCTACACAAAAAGATCCGACCTTCCAGGTATAAAATTTGGCACGTACGACCGTTCTTCTCTTTCCAAAGGGATATCTCGTCTCTCCGTACTTCCACTCCAAAGTCATAACCGCCGCACACAAATGCTTCCGTCTGGAGACTATACCATCAGCATCCAGACAGCCACTGAAGTCTATTACCTTGGGCCTGCCCCAGGTGATCCAGATAAAATTGGCGTTCTTTTCGGGCTTGTCGGCTCTCCACCTGTCGTACGGCCGGGTCTCCTTGTTGCACCCATCGGATCGTTTCCATGCTGATGCTCACTTGACGTCGTAGTTTACACTGGAGAACGTCGACGAAGCTGACGAATACCACATCTTAATCCGTGACCGACCACTCGAAGAAGGGCTGGACGGAAAGCTTTGCCTTGAAGGCCACGGCCTCTCTGCCAGGGAAAAGTTCAAATTGATTCCCTCTGTCGATGGAACGTTTATGTCAGTCATCTCTCCAAACTTGAATCAGAAACGATGCTAAACAGCGTGCAGGATCAAAGGTGGATCTGGGACAAAACCTTGCTGGAAGAGGCAATCGTTTGCGCCGATGAATGCGGTTAGCATGTTCTATCAATGGGAAATAGGAGCGCATTTTCTGACTGAGGCCTCACACCACTGCACTATAGGATGGTTTCCCCCCCATCGCCATCACGTGCGAAAACTGTCCTACTAACTGTGCGTGTAAAGATGAGGATGGGAGACGATGTGAGAAGGCCGGTTGTCCATGCAAGCCAACCGTACATACCAATAATGCGTGCATCATGTCACCCGATGACACCTGCAGTGGATGTCCTTCACCTTGTGGTTCCTTCAGGATAGAACCTGCCTAGTTTGCGTAGTACTAAGGCCAGTTATGTAGAGTATCACTTCCTGGAGCACTTCGAACAGGACCAAGATCCGGGTGCCAGTGATGTGTCGATTATTCCGTGGAATTTCATGTTCTTCACGCCGTCGACGACGACTCGAGTTTGTTCTGTCATGCAATGGAGTCTACCCAAATACGAGACAGGGGTGTGTTTTCTCGACCTATGTACGACGTTTTGTACACCACGGATCTGTCTAACGTACTGGTCGGGGTACATCGACACCACCGCAGCAAGAAGCAGAAAAAGAAAAAAAAAGATACGACGCGTTGTTGGTGTTCAATGAATAATACATGCTTGATCATGGACTTCTGGCCCTCTCCCTTCGTTCCTTGCATTCCGTCCGATTTTACAACTTGATGCCGAGGTTGATGTGCACTCCTTTGACGTTGGTATAGCTGACGCAAAGTCTCAGCGATCCCGCACGCACGGAAGATGGAGAAAGAGACGTACTTGCTCAACGCATATTCGCCCAACTCCCTCCCCATACCGCTCTGCTTGAACCCACCAAACGGAACTTGCGAATTCAACTGGTTCACACAGTTGACCCAAGCCGTACCCGCCTTGAGTCGATGCGCCGTCTTGATCGCCCTGTTCAGGTTCTGCGTGAACACGGCTGCAGCGAGACCGTACACGGTATCGTTGGCTTGTCGAATCACGTCTTCCTCGTCCTTGAATTTGATGACGACACCGACGGGACCGAATATTTCTTCTTGGACGATTTTCATGTCTGGAGACGTGTTGGTGAAGACGGTGGGTCGGATGAAGTAGCCTTCGGTGCCTTGACGATCACCGCCGACCTCGACCTTGGCACCAGCTTCCTTTCCGGATTGGATGTAACCCATGACACGCTATAGGATCGGAATGAGGTGAGTTTGGGACGCGGTATGTGTTGACGTCAGGACCACTGACGTTGAATTGGATCTCAGACACTTGAGGACCCTGGAAGGTCTCGGGGTTGAAGGGGTCCCCGACCTTGAGTGACTGAGCCTTCGCGACGAAGAGCTTGAGGAACTCATCGTAGATGCCCTCCTGGACGAAAATACGTGATCCAGCACAGCATGTCTGACCATGGTTCCAACTGGGGGTGACGTCAGTGGGTCAAACTTTACATACGCGGGGAAGACGAACAAGATACCAAACGTGGCCCAGTTCACGGCCTGCTCCAAATCAGCATCGTCGAAGATGATGTTAGGGCTCTTGCCACCCAATTCCAGGGTCACGTTCTTCAGGTTACTCTTGGAGGATGCTTCCAAGATTTTGCGGCCGACGAGCGTCGAACCAGTGAAGGCGACTTTGTCGATTTTCATGTGATGAGAGATGGCATTGCCTACAGTGCTACCGTAGCCGGTGAGAATGTTGACGACGCCGGGAGGGAAACCAGCTTCGATGATGAGATGGGACATGCGGATTGCAGTCAAGGGAGTGAACTCGGAGGGTTTGAGTACGACCGTGTTTCCAGTCGCCAAAGCGGGCCCGAGTTTCCAAGACAACATGAGTACTGTAATTATACGGAGATGGCAGTCAGTTCATGAATTGCAACAGGGAACTCGTACTCACGAGGGAAGTTCCAAGGGATGATTTGACCGACGACACCGATAGGTTCGTGTCGGCTGTAAGTGAGTTTAGCTTCGCTTGTCTGATGGGGTTTAATGAGGATGCGTGCTCGAAAGAAGTGTGCGTTGTAAATGCACCTCTTGTACCTCGCCGGAGATTTTATCTGCCCAGCCAGCGTAGTAGCGTATACAGTCGACGGAAGCGACCACGTCGGTGGTCCTAGCCCAGTTGAAAGTTTTACCTAGGAGAGGTATTGGTTTAGTGCGCTGGCATCGATGCGTGTTATGGAGAAGGACTGCACCGTTGTCCAGTGCCTCGAGAGCGGCGAGCTCGTCTGCGTGAGCGTCCATCAAATCGGCAAGCTTGTTGAGGAGGACCCTGCGTTGAGTACCCGGGGTATTGAGGCCCCAGACGGTATCGAAAGCCTTCTGGGCGGCATCGACGGCAATGTCGACGTCCTTGGCGGTGGCTTCGGAAACGGAAGTGGTGACCTTTCCAGACGCTGATGTACGAGGTTGATCAGAGGAACAGAGGCGTCAGTCGGAATACTCACTTGGGTTGATAACGCTGTAGACGGGCGAAGATGGTCAGCGACCAGGTATGACGTTCGGTTCCCTATAGTACTTACTCGATCGTTGTGCGATCAGAACCATCGACGATTTGGCCGTTGATGAGGATACCAGTCTCGAAGGAGACCTTTCCCTTGTAGGCGGGCGTATCGAACTGGTGGGTGAAGACGGAGGGCATGGCTGTCAGTGGGGAGGGAGAGTGGGGACAAAGAGGGGTATATATAGGATCGGAACGCGGGCTTTGCGGCGGTGAGTTCCAGAGCGAGTGGTAGAATAATAATTTAAATCAGGTGGACTCATCTCGATTAAAGCATTGATCATGCGGTCCTCGATCAGGTGTCTTCAGTCAGCTTGGAATGGATAATCTCACGACCTCGCCCATTGACAACTTCAGTGACGGTCGAGTCATGATGGTATTGATGCATGACTGAATACGCCCACTAAACCCGAACAGGCGCCAAGCAAGGAAAGCTTTGTTTCAATCGTACTACCTCCCAGACCCGTCCGGAGCTGAGAACAGTGTCGTGTCACCAATCTACTCCACCTGAAATAGCACAACACGATCCTTCCCCCACCCACGCGAGCTTGTCTCTGCATATCACGCGGCCTTATCGGCCATCAGATCGTCTAGAGATGATGCCACGCAGCCCCGTCTTCAGACTGTTGATCGATACCTCCGGCACCTTCGTCGGAAGCCCGTATTTTCCAGCAATGCCTGGTGGTTCTCCAACTTGAACGTCGTCACACCGTTCGAGGTAGCGCGATTCAGCATGGGGTGGGTATTGGAACGGCAGAGACACGCGGTGCCTATGCCTATGCCTATGCCTACGGTGGGACCTCGCTCTACTCCGCTCTACTCCGCCCGGAACTCTCCACTGCCCTCTCTGGCTGACCCCTGACTACACAGCCACAGTATCCATCGAACAGAATCCAACACAGCGACGCAGAGTCGCAGACGAGTATGAATCCCCCTCTCTCGCTCGTCGAGGTCGAGACCATGTTGCAGCTAACTTACGACGCGACGTGAGATACAGTAGAGCATGCGGGTATGTAACACGCGTGCTCTTTTCCTCACGAAATGTACATCTACTCGTATCGGTCGAGATTGTGGCCATTGCGTCTGGCGAGAAGCGTTCCAGTGCCATGTCGCATGGCAGATGTCGATACGATCCCGTTCAGCCTCGACTAGTTCAGATGGGGGATAAGCTAGGCCTTAGGACGGGAAGAATTGGAAAAAATCAATTCTGGGCCTTGCTGGGAATCGAACCCAGGCCACTTGCAATTGTTTCATCGCCCAAAGCAAGTATCGTACCTCTAGACTACAAGGCCAGCTGTTTGATCTGACCGTGTGGTAGACATAGAGCTTTCATCAGTCTGTCCTTCTTGAAATGCCAACTCAGCAAGGCACGTTGTCCGTTTAATGAGCGATCTCCGGCGTTCACGAATCCTGTCAAGCAACTCATGCCGCGATCCCCCTCTGCTCGAGTGGCGTTATAGGGCTCCTCATGCTACGTCGCCAGAGTGCCAATGGTCCTGGTGAGCGGCGTCCACGAACGTGCAATTGCTGGATTCACTCCAAATCAAAAAGAAAACATAACCTGATTGGGGTAACGTGGGATGGTGCATAAGCCATCCTAAGCGTCTCCCTCGACCGACTCCCACCGGTAATAGAATCCACCACACAGACAAGTCGTGTAAACTATCACGATTCACGAAAGCACATCACTGAACTACTAGTACCTTATCCAAGCATGCCGGTGCGTAATTTGGGGTAGTCATGAACCACCGTGCCAGTGACGCAAAGAATCATCTCTGTTTTATATCGGACCCACGACTGTCACAGGAGATCTCACGAGTATTTATGTTGTGGGGGGGGGTGGGGGGTGGTATCAATACTCCTCTCCTGGAATTGCAACGTCATTATCTCTACCGAATGGTTTGACTTAGATTACCGTGGGTATCAGCGTTTACGCCCAGTGTCTACATCAAACATCATTCACGCCACCTTGTCCACATCCCGTCTTCTCTTCCCCAGCGGTTGGCCAAAACTCGACGGGATATTTGATGAGAAAGAGTGGTCACAACGAATGTCGAACATCAATATTGTCGAGCGGGCGACGGCCAACGACACCGACCTATGGCTTGAGAGATCACGTCTTAATGGCATGCTACTGTCAGCAGTGTCATACGGTAGGATGATCCATCCTTCGTTTCCCCATTCAGATATTGAATTGAATGTTATCAACAGGCATTTTCTTTCTCTTAACAGTTCAGGCGACAATCGCTCTGACTCGAAGACCACGCCATGGTGGTCAGGTTGCTCATCACCGGTGGTTGCTCCTTACCTACGTCTGGCTCACCTTTATCCTCGCATCGATCGGGTTCGCAGGAAACGCTCGGTATACGGAGATGATATGGATCGACCTACGAAATACACCCGGTGGGCCGACTACGTTGATCCTCGACGAGCTGAATTACTGGATAAACGTGATGGCGTTGACTTGGTATGTCCATTTGCGCGTGCGCACATCCATATCATCATTCAAGTTGCTCGTCGTAGTTACTACGTCATGGAATGGTTCATGCAAGCCATGTTGGTTCGTGCTTCCATCATCTCGCATGTGTTCCTTTCTGATCATGGCACGGACAGCTGCACCGCTGCTTCATCATTTGGGAATGGCGGAAATATGTGGTGATACCCATGTGCACACTGTTTGCAGCAATGGTCGGTACGTATCGGTCTACTGTTCAATCTCCGGATGCTTCGAGACTGATGCAGCTACCTCGCTAGCCATGTCAATCATCGTCCTCGCTGAATCCAGCGGTGCCGTGTTTTACGACATCAACTTCGAACTCGTGTATCTCTGCTTGCAAGTCGGACTGACCATCATCTACACCCTCCTCGTCGCTGGCAGGCTCTTTGCCCTCCGAAAGCAAATGCAAGACACGCTCGAGAGTGATCACGTCCGTCCTTACGAGACGGCAGCAATCATGGTGGTCGAATCGGCCGCGCTCTACTCCGTGCTCGGAATCATCTTCATCTTTTCGTTTGCCTTCCATTCCAACGTCTCTAACCTCGTGTTCTTGTCGGTCAGCCACGTTCAGGTGAGCCATCCGCAGTTCACGCCCGGTAGTTCGGTCCAAGTGACGGGAGACGTTTCATTTAGGGAATCGCGCAATTGTTGATCATCATTCGCGTTGCGAGAGGTAGGGCGTTCGGTTATGACCGTGCCTATCCGACTCGACCTGCTCGTTCCGCCACCTCGATCGCGTTCCTCAACACGCTGAGCAGTAAACTCGGAATGCGTGAACTCGAGCACACGACTGCGCTCGGCAGCACCACCACCGACATCGAACGCGGCATCCCGTCGATGGGACGAGGGGATGGCGAAAAGCCCAGCGAACCCTTTTGAAGGAGAGGGTTCTTGGGTAAGAAAATACGACATGCCAGACATGACGTGCGATGATACCACCCATGTTTTCGAAACGAACGTGCTTTTGATCGTAGTTGAAACGTCCTCGGCTCTCCAACGTCGTCGTTATCTCCGCGTTATTTCCATAGGTGCTAGTATCCAATACTTTGGGTGACCATTTCCTTGCACGTTCGTATCGTCTTGCGTGGTTGGATGTTCGCTCGCCGTTTCGAGGCGCAAAACAAGATGGTGACCATGATGTACTGCATGCCTGGCATTCAATCTTTATTTCTCAAGTGCATCGCATGTTAACAACACTTCATCGTAAACCCGACAATCGCCTGACATTTTTTGTGGGACGAGGGTGTTCGTAACGAAAACATCCGCGGGGTGCAAAAACGGTATTGACGTTCCCTCGCTTGGGCTTCAAACCGTCAAGTTGAAACAAGAGACGATCGATTTGGCGGCGGTGAAAAAAAAAAAAAAGTATCCAATCTACGAACGGGCAAGATCTGAGAATCCACCCTATACCGATCTACGTCATGGTTATCGAGCGATGGGGCCGTGTGGGACGGAGGCGATCGCTTGTGGGGCTGTAGTCGTGTCGGTAGACGAGCCGATTCGTTTGGCGTGATCGTTTATCGGCCCTCGGGGGTTGACGAGACCGGGTCCACTTCAACTTCCCGCACAGGGGTTGTACTTTGACGAATATGGATCGACAGTGGAATGCTCCGGGGATGGGAGGAAGAGAACGGGACGACGAAATGCGATCGTCTGTTTCGGAGAGTGATTAGCACTTGATTCACTGGCAGTCGTTCCCGTTTGGAGTCGCCAAAGGCACTCTTGCTTTCGATCGGGTACGAAAGAGAGGCTGGGGACACCGTGCCAGCCCTTTCATTCTCTTTGAACATTTTAACCACCTGTGGTTGGCGGGGAAGTTCAACTTGAAGTTGGAGTGGACAATGTGCAGCCACTGATTACCTAATCAGATTACAGATTTGAACCCTTTGTACGACAGGTCAAAACGATAGTATTCCGTGAATATCGAGCGCTGATGGTGGCCATTGTGGTGTGAGCGGACAGGGAGCACCGTGAATACGAGGGGAAAGCCCGAAGCACCGTCAGGGAGCATGCTGCAAGGGTGAGTGGGCACCGAGCAGGTCGAGACATGGAAGTATGGCGTCTTGCAGCAGATCTGAAAGAGGGAGCGGTGGGTGGGGGCGAAAAAGAAAGCCGAGCGACTCGGACTACGCTGCACCGCAGGCACCACTCTGGGAAGGTCACGTGCCACTTCCGACCTCCGCAACTTCAGTGATCAGTGATTACCGTATGTACTCTACAATATAATGCCCCTTGCAATAGTTCATTAGGTGACCTTGGCGGCGTGAAACGTTGCATGATATGAGCAACATACTACATACCAGAAAATAGTGGCAGATTATTTGAACCCTGCATGAATAGATCCAGATTGGCACTAGTGGCATTTCTTTCGTACTCCACATCTCTGCCACTGTGGCTGGGTTTTTATGTGCTTACCTATAGCTACGTACGGTACGCCAAATATCACACCGCCATGTTTTGCGACTAGCCGCCACATGCATGCGTGACTCCTCGATCTCTCCGACAGTGGCAGGTAGGAGACTACGCCTATAATCTAACGTTCATCGCTTTTCTAAAGACTCTTGTAGACAATAGCACACTGGACAGATATCCTGAACCGGCCAAACCAAGTTACTTTACTGAAATCGAGTTGGGGAGTGCAGTGCGTGCCATAACCTTCGCCATTCATACATCATTTTCGCTGTACATGATCGTGATATGGACTGCAATTTTTATACTAAATACCATTCGCGCCGCCTTGTCCGGCGCGTCCTTTCGTTTTCTCTTCCCTAGCGGTTGGCCAACAGCTCGAAGGTGACAATCTTTGATGAGAAAGAGCGGTCATATATTCAGAACAAATGTCGAACATTACCGAACAGACGACGCCCACCGACACCGATCTATGGCTTGAGAGATCACGTCTCGATGGCATGCTGCTCTCAGCGGTGTCATATGGTCTGATCCGCTCATCTGTTTCCCCATGCAGAACTGATCGTTACTACCAGGCATATTCTTTCTCTTGACCGTTCAGGCGACGATCGCTCTGACTCGAAGACCACGCCATGGTGGTCAGATTGCTCATCACCGGTGGTTGCTCCTTACCTACGTCTGGCTCACCTTTATCCTCGCATCGATCGGGTTCGCAGGAAACGCTCGGTATACGGAGATGATATGGATCGACCTACGAAATACACCCGGTGGGCCGACTACGTTGATCCTCGACGAGCTGAATTACTGGATAAACGTGATGGCGTTGACTTGGTATGTCCATTTGCGCGTGCGCACATCCATACCATCATTCAAGTTGATCTTCGTAGTTACTACGTCATGGAATGGTTCATGCAAGCCATGTTGGTTCGTGCTTCCATCATCTCGTATGTGTCTCTTTCTGATCACGGCACGGACAGCTGCACCGCTGCTTCATCATTTGGGAATGGCGGAAATATGTGGTGATACCCATGTGCGCGCTATTTGCAGCAATGATCGGTACGTATCGGTCTATTCCCTATCTCCGGATACATCGAGACTGATGCAGTTGCATACATCGCTAGCCATGTCAATCATCGTCCTCGCTGAATCCAGCGGTGCCGTGTTTTACAACATCAACTTTGAACTCATATATCTCTGCCTGCAAATCGGACTGACCATGTTCTACACCCTCCTCGTCGCTGGTAGGCTCTTTGTCATCCGAAAGCAAATGCGAGATACGCTCGAGAAGGAACACATCCGTCCTTACGAGACGGCCGCAATCATGGTGGTCGAATCAGCCGCGCTCTACTCTGTGTTCGGGATCATCTTCATATTTTCGTTTGCCTTCCACTCCGAGATCTCCAACCTCGTGTCCATGACGGTCAGCCACGTCCAGGTGCGTTCGGCGAAGGGCTTTATAATTTCAGTCGAAATGACGGGGGACGTTTTATGCAGGGCATCGCACAATTGTTGATCATCATTCGCGTTGCAAGAGGTACGACGTCCGATTATTCGACTCGACCCACTCGTTCCACCACCGGCACTCCGATCGTGTTCTTAAACACGGCGAACAACAACATCAGAATGCATGACCTCGCACACACGAGTGCTCTCGCTAGCGACACTGACGTCGAGCGTGAGATCCATCCGACAGAACGAGGGGATGGCGACAAGTCTAGCGAACCCTTTTGAGGTATCAATATATCACCGACGTATCATATCAGGCACTGATCGAGGAACACATTCTGCCTGGGATTCCCTTCATTGGGTCATAAAATACCTTATTTCATATATCGGACCTATGTGGCAGTTACGATGATCTACTATATTATAGCCGGACATAGTCTACGTACTCTAGATTTACTGACTGTTATGGAATCTGTTATTATGAGAGGTTTTGCCTACATGACCGTTCCTTGACAATTGACCCACAATCGCGCGAAGTGTTCTTGGGTCAGCCTGAGTGCCCAAACATGTTCGTCTGCCAAATTCTTCCTTGCCTGTGGTATGGGGCGGGTCCCGGCGGGAAGATGTGACGGGTCCACAATGTCTGCTGATGCAAGCATCACAGTCTGGATTTCGCCCCTGAGTCAATGTTTGGTAATTTCCTTTTTGACGCAGTACAAGGTCAAACAACTCTATACCCCTTAACCCCTATAAACAACCTAGCACTAACTCTTCCTGATAGAAAAGATGTATGTCACAGAAGATGAGCTGATTACTCTAAATCAGTTCACCAGTGATGTTTGAGCCCATGCAGCCACTTTGTACTGAAAGCCTCGACCAGCCTGCCTTAAATTAACCTGAGCCAGACAAGTGGGCCAATTTGGGCCCAAGATAAATTCAGACCAATATGTATGGAAGGGCTTGAATATACAATAAGCCAATGTAATCAACCTGGCCCAAACAGGGTGGCTGGTGTGAGTGACCAATGGTATCAACCTGGCCTGAGTGGGGTGAGTAGTATCACAGAGTTGCTGAGCAAGTGTCACACCATACATGAATGCTGAACAAAGATGTTGTATTAGAGAGTAGAGGATTACTATAATGATGGGAATACCTGAACAAAGATGAAACTAGCCTGAGGGCTGAGTTCCAATCTTAGTCCAGAATATATACTAACTACTGTGTTTGTCTGTGTGTACATATAGTCCACAAAGAGAAATGAAATTGTGACAATACCCCCTCTTCAAGGCAAGTCATCTGTTACGTATGCTATATTTTTCCCTTTATTTTTCCTATTTTTCTATGAATTATTGTTACATTCACGCTTATTTATTACATTTTCTCCTATTTTTCCTTATTTTATCCAAAGGCAATGGACACCTTTTACACTACAGATGATGGACTTAGATGTTTTCCTTGACGGATCACGTGATTAGAGTCACGTGCCTGTGTCACGTGATCGTGGAATGAGTGGCTGCTGTGCGCCCCTCACGATGTGTGGCTGAGTTGCTGTGCACTTGGCTGTGTATTTAATCTCCATGTTCCCGATGGGATCTCAGCTATGCGAGGCTATGTGCCTCATGTATTTAATTACCGTGGGCTTCTATTGTGTGCTTCCATTTTGCACCCATGGCTATGCTTCTTTTCTTCTCTTCCATTCTATGGCTATGCTGATCTATGACATCATATGATAAGGAACGTTCCACAATGTTCTTGGACCTTCTATGTACCACAATAGGTACAAACATGTAAAATGTATATATACTATGCAATCGACGCCAGAAGGACTCTAGTCTAGTCCTTCCTGGATTTTCCTATAATCCTACTAGCCTCTTGTCTGTACCGAAGTGCTGTGTGGCCTGTCTCTTTATTAGGGATATAGGTCGCCAACAATTATGGTACAACATACGGTTGGACTTCAACATTTTCCTTGATGGATCACATGACCTTATCACATGCCTGTGTCATGTGACTGTGGAAAGAGTGGCTGCTGCGTGCCCCTCACATCATGTGACTGAGTTGCTGTGCACTCGGCTGTGTTTAATCTCCGTGCCTGATGGGATCATAGCTATGCACCTCATGTATTTAATCACTGTGGGCTTCTCTTCTGAGCTTCCATTTGTTATGATTCAGGGGCCAAAGCGACACAACAATATGTGATCGACTCTGCCAAGTCCCCTTGACCAATATTCACCACTTGGATCCAACCACTAAGCACGAAACCTAACACAGGTATGTGGAGAGTTGCCTTAAGTCACTCAAGCCTTTTACAGTGAATAACCAAGTGGTCAAAACTGGAGAGCATCCAGCAAAGACCACTTAGCTTTTATATTACAAGGAATGGTGCACAGACCAAGCTGTGCATGTACAGAATTACTACTTCTAGAACTAGTAGATGGGAATAGAAGTAGATGGGGATCAAATAAGAAGCGTTCGTGTGAAGAGGATAAGAATAGAATTCACACGAAGCGGAAATGAGAACCATGAGGTATGACATCATAGGTTCTAGACCTAATCATGTGTCAATGTCCCATGATCACGTGTCAATGTCCCACGATCACGTGCAACTGGTCACATGACTTTGAAAGATAAAATCTGACGAAGTCCAAAGGTGAAAGAGCGTAGTAAAAGTTAGATGTAGCTGGTGTTTATAACACTACCCCCCCTCTATGACTCGTATTCCAGATGAGTCACTGAAAAGCGTGTTTCAATGTCCAGGCCTCTGTCCGTAAATAGAGAATTGAAAATGTCCATGGAAAGTCCGCGAAGCTTGCGCGGTGCCAAGGGATTAGAAGAATGGAAGTTGTTAATCACATCTTGA
>JBBPLY010000146.1:0-29714 GCA_038090035.1 Xerocomus nothofagi | reverse complement strand
GAGGACACACTTTGGAACAATATCACTGAATAGCTCCATTTTGATACGTCCTGCAGGTGTTTCTCCAATATTTATGTCCATGAAGACGATCGGACGGGTTGTTGAAGACATTTGGACGTTGGACGATTGGTTAGATGATAGTCGCGAGTGGCTACGAGTACTCGGAGATAAGGACTAAGGCTCCACCCAACCAACTTTGCAGCCCCATCACCCGGTGCGCTACGGAGCTCCGCGCGAGGGGGCATATAGAACTTGACACGCTGGGAATGCGGCCGTACTAGGTAGGACCCCATCGAATAGGAAGAAAGTGTGTACCCATCCCGTACACGTTCATTTTCGTCCTTGTCTTCTGCCTCTATGAGCACCGGAAAGTACTACTACATCGGCGTAGACATCGGGACAGGCTCTGCACGAGCGTGTCTTGTCGACGCCACTGGCCACATCGCAGCTTCTGATACCCAAGACACGAAGACATGGCGCGATGAGAACGATCACAGGATCTTTGAGCAATCGACAACAGACATCTGGTCCAAGATATGCACCGCCGTCAAGAACGTATTGGAAAAATCCGGCGTAGACAAAGGCGCGGTCAAAGGTCTCGGATTCGATGCGACCTGTTCACTCGCAGTCACGGACTTTGAAGGGAGCCCGGTATCCGTGACGAAGGGGAAAGATCTCGGAAGCGTTGGCGACGAAAGGAACATCATTTTATGGGCAGATCACAGAGCCGAGAAGGAAGCGGAAATCATCAACTCAACTGGCTCCATTGTCCTGAATTATGTTGGTGGGACGATGAGTGTATGCTTGCGGTCATTGTTCCCCCTCAATCAGTTTATACTGATCTCTATCCATAGCTCGAAATGGAGGTCCCAAAGATTCTGTGGTTGAAGAAGCACATGGACGCGGCTCATTTCTCCAAGTGCCAATTCTTCGATCTTCCGGACTTCTTCACGTACAAATGTACTGGAGATAACACTCGATCGTTCTGCTCCACAACGTGTAAATGCTCGTTCGTCCCCGACAAGGGTTGGCAAGAAGACTTCTTTACTCAGATTGGCCTTGCGGAGCTTATTGATGGAGGTGAATGGAGGCAGCTTGGGGCTGCCAAAGGTCATGTCAAACCTGCTGGGACACCAATCGGCCAAGGCCTCACCGAAGAAGCTGCGAAAGACCTTGGCCTGTTAAAGGGAACATCCGTCGGTAGCGGCCTCATCGACGCGTAAGCATCTGGCCCTTGAAGCTTCACCGATGAATCTGTGGTGCTAACGACTATTGAAGGTACGCGGGTTGGATGGGTACGGTTGGAGCACGTTATACAGAAAACGGACGTCTATCGGTGGCTCCTACTCTTGACGAGTCGCGTCATCGGCTTGCTGCCGTCGCGGGAACGAGTACATGTCACCTGGTGCAGGTTGGTGTGATTATTTATATTTTTCAACGTAACACTCAACTCCGCTCCAGAGCAAACAAGGGGTATTCGTAAGTGGTATTTGGGGCCCATACAGGGTGAGAGAAACTGCTCTATTGGCCCTCATGTATCCGAGCTGGATCCGTGAAACAGGACGCCGCGTTCCCTGGATGGTGGATGAACGAGGGTGGACAATCTTCAACTGGTCAACTCATTGACTTCGTGATTACTACGCATGTCGCGTATCCCGAACTTCAAGAGCGGGCCAAACAAGAACAGAAGAACATTCATCAAGGTCAGCCTCGTGGCCATCTAGTCTAATGCTGTGAGCACTGACATTGCCGACGTTCGCCGTCTTCGAAGTCCTTCTTGAGGTGCTCGAAAAGTTATGCCAGGAGAAACAAGTCGAGTCGTTCACGGAGCTTACGAAAGACATTCATTTGTACCCAGACTTCCACGGTACCTAACTTACTGGGTTGGTACGAGGTTTCTTATCACTTTATAGGAAACAGGTCGCCGATCGCCGATCCTCGCATGAGGGGTGCAATTATTGGTCTCGAACTTGTATGTTGGATCTTTCTTGTTAGCGCGCCGTACTCACGGTTCTCAGGATGCTTCCATAGCCGATCTGTCCAAAAAATATTACTTGACCCTTGAAGCCATTGCTTTGCAGACGCGTCACATCATCGACTCAATGAATATCGCAGGTCATGAGATCAATTCTCTCTACCTTTCCGGAGGACAAGCGCGTAACACCACTCTTATGCAACTCTTTGCCGACGTTTGCAGCGTCCCGGTCGTTCTTCCTGCATCTTGTTCGGAAGCTGTTGTGCTCGGCGCGGCAATGCTTGCGAGGATTGCGGCTGAGAAAGTAACGGCGTCCGAACAAATGTGGAAAATAATGGTGAGTCTCGGATTTCATGACGGCGTTCGTTTCTGGAGCTGGGTGTTTACGCTTTCCTGTTCTTAGGTTGAGATGTCCCTCCCGGGCACTCTCGTGACTCCAGCGCCATCTCAAAAGGTCAAGAAACTCCTAGATGCAAAGTACAAAATATTCAGAGAAACCATCGAAATTCAGAAACGGTGGAGACAGCAGATGGAGGAAGCTGATAGTTGATGATAATAGATCGTTGTGGACTGAGGACCGGAGACTGGGGATAAAATGGAAGGAGTAATATGACTTCATATCCATTGAGCGCGAACCGAGTCGAACACGTCAACATACGCCGTAAATCGTCGGTTGTTGATGATGTCTAAATTGTCACAGTAGCTTGAACGCCAGACATTTTCAGTCAATGGTCTCTGATTGACCCCATCGCCTAAAATCCATCCTCCCCTTCGATCACGATAATTTTCATCCGCCATCCCTTGAAATCGTCGTCCATGTCATCGTCTGCCCAATCGAAATCCTGATCCCCAGTGCCTAGTCCACTTACTTCGGCTCCGACCCCACTCCCTTTCGAAGGATGTTAGTTACGAAATTAGTTCGATCCAGTGGGAGAGCTAGAAAAGCTACCTTCGATCCCGCCTAAAATGTCGACGTCTTCATCTTCCTGGAGTTTTTTCCGGAGCGCAAGTTGAGCTTCGTCTTCCTGTTTCCGACGGTAAGTTTAAGGGTGTGTTCGCTTTTCCGGAAAACTCACCAGATCGAACTCTGACTCTCCTTCTTCATACCAAACATTCTCGTCCGCTTCCTCAAATCCCCCTGCGAATGCGCCCCATCGTTCGGGGGAGGGGCTATGCCAAATAAGAATAGTGCCTTGGTTAGTGGTTGAAGCAAGGCGTGGCGCGGATGGGTGCCACTGACCAACAAGGAAAGCGAAATAAGGGTGGAATCGTGGAAATAGAGAGAAGATCTTACGTGTATATCTATCAAAGGTTCTCTTCCCCCATCTAATGCACTCGCAAACTGACCATCATTAGAGATATCCCATATGTAGATCTTGTGCGTTGCTGGGTCCGCTGCCCCTATAGGATGCGTCCAAAGTGGGGGGCGGTGTAGTGTGGTGACTATATAAAATAGAACAAAGCCATGCAATGACGTACCTCCTGCTAACCACTCTCCGTCCGGACTATATGACATTGAGTGCCATGCAACCTTCGAAATCGGATCGTTAAACTTGTGTGTAGGCTCTAATTCCGTTTCAAGTATATGTTGTGTGTTTGAGGAGGCCGTACTTGTTTCAGAGGCTGTAGCACCATTACCGTTGGAGTCTGGATTTTGTCCGGCGGTGAATTCGGCTGGAGGAGAGGTGGAGGAGGACAACAAAGAGCCATTTCTAGCAGAGGATGATGATGGGGAAGGATAGCTAGGAAGTGTAAACTGGCGAATGGTTCGATCCGATGAATTCGTCGCCAGACGCCTTCGGGCATCAATTAAGTCACGAAGAAAGGAGTAAACTGAGGTGCTACTTGGTACTCACCGGCCTCCCTTGGCAAACTCGAGGCCCTTGATGACACCTGCGCCAGATATGCGATGCCTCGCAATCAGCTATAAGAAAGATGTTAACTAGGTTGTTTCTGCGTTTTCATGATAGTGCAGCCTCAACCTCGGATTCAAAGGAGTGGACCATCAAAGCTGGGAGGGGGTTCGATTGAAACTGCGCATCCACAACTCACCCCTTTTGTTCGGACATTAAACACGTACACTGTACCTGCCGAGGTACCAACAAAGACGTGTCGACCCGTCGGGTCGAATCGAGCGGAGGTCATTATGGCCCTACATATGAGGGAGCGTATCAATTTCAGATGGAAACCACCAAGGTTGACGTGGACCGCTTGGATGGTACTGGGAAGGGGAAACGAGGCAACGTACCGTACCCTCTCATCTCCTTCGTCCTCATCACATAGCTCGAACCGACCACGGTGGACGCTACGCAGGTCAACGATATATGCTTCACCTGTACTTAGAAGGGCGAGAATAATACGACTTGAGATCGAGTCACAAAGAACGTCAAGATGGGCAATTTAAGCCTCGATAAACGCGCCAACCTGTTCCTTGGGTGAAAGCTTGCTGCGACGACTGGTGCATCGAATCTAATAGTTGTATGTCTGTGAGGTGGGTCGTAGGGTGACGCGAGATCCCAGATGATGATGTCCCAATCTTTGGAGGCGGTGAGAATGTATCGGGAGTTGCGTGACCAGCTGCGGCAGTGAGCGTCGTACTGGACCTACGGAGCTGGCTGGACGTACTCTATGGCGGTGACGCCCTTTACATGACCCTCACACCACCTGATTGTGCCTCTCGTGTCGAGGTCCCATATGACAGCTGATCCGTCGCTACGTGCAGCTGCAAGAAGCTGCCCAGAGGGGTCGAAGCGCGCAAACGAGGCACCTGAGACGAGCGAGGTCTGTACTGTTGTGGGGTGGGTGATGATAAATGGGTCTATTGGCGACCGAACAACACATCGATATTAGCGCGAGCGAGGTGCGACGATGGGCGTACTAAGGAGAGATGCGTTCATGGCCGTTCCAGGCTGTTGCCGTTGTCAAACGGTAGATGAATCCAAGTTGTCCGGAACGGTTAGGAGAGTCGGTGATGGCCACTCTCCAGCAAACGCTCAACTCGCTGGCTGTTCCCGCCGCCTTTGCACGGCATGACAAGACAGCGGACACCACCGTCCTGGCCAGTCTGGACGCGTGGAAATCGAACACCGTGTCTCTGCTCAGCCAACTGGACTCGTTGGACGTCTCCACGCTCCCGGTTTCTGAACTAGCTGACCTCGTTCGTGTTCTTGCCCCATTGACGGCGGTATCCCAGTGGTCCTCTCCGGCGACACGCTCGATCGCATCTGGTATGCCGCTCCGTCTCTCGAACCTTCTCACTAGCTTCAGCTCTTCGCTATAGCCTGCCTTGCCAGAATCCCTACTTCGGATAGGTTCATCCCCTACGTTCTGACCCAGATCGTTAAACCTCTCTTCGCTCCAACTCCTCATCCACGCCTCCACACATCCACGGCGCGGATCCTACCTCGTCCGGCAGATGTGCAGGATACGTATATTGAACAACCATGGAAGGAACATCTGGGCCTGGACGAAGTCATCCGTTGGTGTCTCCTTAACACCGAGGTCTGGTCTACTTATCCACCGGAGTACATGGTGCTTGCTGATAGTCCTGCTTCATCACCGACTAGTCCTCGGCATACGAAACCGCATGGCCACTTTTCTTACCCCCGGTCATGTCTTTCCTAGATGATTACCAAGTAACCTACAAGTTCCTTGGCGTCCGTCTACTTTCTGATATGCTAGCTCGCGTGCCCCCGGATCTGCTCCTTCGAACCGGTGTAGATGCGCTGATGTTCACCGTGCGTGGTATTTGATGTTTTCACACGCATATCTGATACGTCTGCATGCATTGTTGAAATCTGATTTAGTCTCTCACAAATTCCTTGTCACACCTCGGAGATAAGTCAATGCCAGACTTTATACGTTTGGCTGTTATGACCACCATTCAGCTCATTGACCTGACCACCCCCTCCGCATTTCCTTCACACGATATTTTACTAAATGACAACGGACTCCAGGGTATACAAGCCGCAGCTCTAGCAAACACTCTGTCACCATCAAGGTCTAAGTCGCTAGCCATCCGTTTTTCCCGACTTTCTACTCTTCTCTCTTCCTCGCTGCTTGGCACAGTTATCATGTACATGCCTACCTTTCTTCCTCTCGATTCGTCCTCAGCCCCTGATCCCGATCCCTTCGCTGATCCGGAGCACACGGACCCGAACCCAGCTCGTGTCCCGGAAACACCATTGCAAGCGCCGACGCCACAAGCGCGATCTTTCAATCCTACCCTCGTCGCAGCAGCCCAAACTTTAACGCCAGTCCTGTGCACGCTTGGGATAGGGGGTGTTCGTTTCCTGAAGGGTGTTATCCCAGTCCTATCCGAGTGGCTTGCCCTGCCTCTTCCCATTGTCGCTGTCGAAGCAGGAAGTGTTACCGATAATAACGAGGAATCTGAATCTGCTCTGCGTGACATGGGAATATCATCACATCATAGCTCACAACCATCCGCTACAGACATTTCACTTCACCTCGCCTCATTATCCAGCCTGTCTGTCCTCTTCCGCACATGTACTCCCCGAATAGGAGGGTGGTCCACAACAATCATTGATGCCCTCGGACGATGCTGGGTTGGATGTCTTGATATTGAGGGTCAGAGAAGAGACAATTTTATTTCAAAAGACAGCCTATGTATTTTGAAGAGACAGCTGAAAGAGACAGCTGTTCAGTTAGCAGAGGTGTATCCGAGTATTATTGAGGTGTGTACATCTCTGACTGCATTGATATTTCATATCTTTGTGGACAACCTTTGAGTGGTTGTCATTTGCTCATTTCACTTGATGTACTTTTTTGTTATATTTTGTATCATTGTCTTCATGGATCATTCACTAACAAGCTTGCTGCATAGAATGAATATGCCATTCTATTAGCATCTGATAAGGCCCTTTTTGAGGGACTAGTAGGAGAAATCAAGCATATTTGAGTTTAGGTGAGATATTGAATGATCATCATATAAATTATGACACCAACAATAAAATTTAGTAGTTTGAAGCTTCTTTTTTTCTAGAAAACCAATGTCTGATCAATCATAAGCTTAGAAATTGGCATTATATTCTGTTTTGATGCATATACATGCCAGATAAGATGCTTTCAGTGAGTTTTCTTCCAAACTATGCATACTCTTTGCTCAACCTGACGCATCTTTAGCCACAAATTTATTATTTTTATAAATTAATTTGGCTTTCATGACTATGATGGAAAGAAAAAACAATTGGTTGGTAGAATATATACAGTAGAGATCTATAAAGATGATGGCAAGATATGAAAAATTTGATGGATAAGGAAACACAGAAAAACCAGAGAGATTGAACTTCTATCTAGCAGTCTGACATTTCCACAGAAATTCTCAATTAAGTGACTGCAAAAAAAAAAGTTTATATGTACCTGGTCCCTTTGGGCCTAGGAATATCATTTACTAAGCTTTAAGCTGTCAGCTCAATAATACTTAATTTGAAGTAGTTACACAAAACAAGCTGACAAATAAATTCAAGTGGAGACAACACAGTCATCATGTATACTCCAAATAACAAACAACACAAACAAACAAGGAATATAAACTTGCTTGCCTAGTATTTTTCCATTCTCACACTTCTTTCCTCCATCAACTGTCCTTAGTATTTCACATTGCTGAAGGTGGGTTTAGAATTTTATTTGCTAATAACACTTCACTTCAATCACTTACCTTATATTTGGCCAACCTGCATTTGTGCTTTACATATAAGCTCAAAGTTCCAGTCCTCTATCCTGTGTAGAAAAGTTGACTTAATCATTGTCAAGGATTACTAGCCAAAAAAATATGGCTCTCTCTTTGAGTCCCCATCAATTAGTAACACAAGTCATATGTACTCCATTATCCAACATACCACCACAATCTTACTGTATGCTCTCTTTTTCCAACTTGTTGACACTTATAACACTGTGTGTGACAGCTACCCCAAAGAAATTCACCACACTTGTGCATGACAGGCAAGATCATGAGGTACATTCATAATAACTTACTCACTCACAATCCTGACCATGCTTGTAAGACATTGTCCATGGATCAGACAGAATCACCCCTAGCTAATTCAGCCCTTGGCAATGTCACTCATGATGACTCAGACACACACCAACGTCAGGTTGTTTCACCCAGTCAGGCAGCACTTGACCTTCCATCCTGGACTCCACTTAGGACCCTGGGAGATGATGAGGGTCCTCAGCCCGAGGCTGAAGAACTTTCAGCTTGGAAGGCAACCGACTCGGACTCCACAATGGATCAGCACAGGGGACCGACAACCGAGGCTCAAGCTCAAGCACCGGCGCAAAATACCGTGACCGCTGAAAAAACATCACCTGACGCAAACGTGAAGTCTTCCCGGCAAGGAAAGAAAGTATTGTTCGAAGGCGTTTTCATTCCAACAAAGCCGCCATTCCACAAGAAGCATACTTCTCGAACGAACCCAAGGCCTGCACCCACTTCAAGCCCGCGAGTGCTAAGCTTAGTGGACGCGCTAGCACGCACGTTTGACGCGAATAGACACACCGAGGGCACCTTTCCCCATCGATCCCACACGACTTCGCACCAGCAGGATGATGCGTCGATGGTGCAGCAAACGGATGTAGAGACTACCGAAGCTGAAGACGAGACGCCTCAGTTAAACACGCGTCTCGCTCGCACAACCTTGAAGAGACGGCACACGCGGGCAAATGCCATTGCTAACGCTTCCGAGTCCAATTCCGAGGATGCCACGTCTCTTGTGCAGGACGTCCCGCAAGTCGAGCGAGTGGCCAAAAGACTCAGGCCAATCCAATACGAATCAAATCCCACGTTGATTGACGCAGCCCTCGGGACTATACAAGCCCCCATCGACTGGGATGCTGAATTGGACTTCATTACCAGAGACGAAGACTTTATTATTAGTCCTGCACAGACCGTAACTGCACAAACTTTCGCAGCGGACGTCCGGATGGCCGTCGACGAGGCCAACCGCACTGCCGGCTCTCCTGGGAAAGGTTCCGCATCCCGTTCGGCCTTAGTGGAGAACAAGCGGCGTATGCTGGTGTCGGGGAGGACCGCACTTTCACCCTATCAATCTCGCGGAGCCAAGTTCAGGCAACGGTTGGACGCCATTTTCGGCGAGAATGCGACCGTGCGGACGGATAGGGCTGCCCGGCCAAGACCGGTGAGTTCCGCTCCTCAAATCAAACCGTCACTGTAGACCCTGGTGCTAACGTCAACGTATACTCAGGCTGATCTTGACTTTTTTACTTCGCTTGACGAACCTGATAGAGAACCCAGTTCGAACACGAGTGAACCGGCCATATCAGTTAGCTCCGCCTCCATTGCGGACGAAGACGCGAACGCCGTCCCCAGTACTCGTATCACAAGCCAGTCTCCTGACATCCCACCATCTGAAGCTAGTATGGACCGATTGCTCATAAACAAGCTTAATGACGTGGACTTGACAAAACCAACGCTCGGCGCCGGCGAGGAACAGATGAATGGTTGGATTACCGCTCTGCAACGCCTCATCAAAGGGAAAATACAAGTCAAGGAGATGGTGAGCTCGTGCGTTTCGCCAGATGTACTTTCGTTACTGATTTCTGTGTAGGATCTAGAGATGTTGAGTGTCATCCTTGCGGAGATAGAATCTGTGAAAGACGGCCTGGACGAAGGTCTATCAACGGTCAGTCTCAGTCTCAAATGTCGGTGCAATTCATTCATTGCCAACCTTCCAGACCTCGGAGCTGCGCGAAAGCGTCAAGCGACTCTCTGAACTACACGAGATACCATTCGGAGATAGAAACAAGTTGCGCCAACGTGCTGAGAGCATCCTTCATACGTGGCCCTCCTTAGGGAACCAGGAGCTTTCTGATGTCCTTGTCCATTGATGTTGTTCTCAAAACATGTGTATACCTGATTCCCTTCCTTTTCATTACTCTGCGGTGTCGTGTCATATCCTTGTCGCTTTAGGTCACTAAGAATTTGTTCGGTGGAATGGAATTACCTCGCAATGGTACATTATTGATTTTGTCCGACTGTGAGACACCTGGGTATTCCTTTCACTTTCCCACACAGAAGGAGCTGAAAATAGCACCCAAAACTTCCTCCGTACTGACATCGGATCCAGATACAGCTCCGATTGCACGTGCGGCATATCGCAAAGATTCTGCAGCGATGTCGATCTGGGACAGTGCTACATAAAATGATTCGTCAGTGACTGAAATCCCTAAGTTATGAGAGCCATACGATACGACTTGAATTCTTCTAAATGCCTCACTGCAGATTCCAAGTAGTCTCGGTGGCGTGTCTGAGTAACGAGTGGAGAGTTGTCGAGAGAGATCGTTTCAGTGTATCTTGAATGATTTATGTTATGAGCGGGCGACGGTGATAATTTAAAACTTACGCATATCTCTCCTTCAGCATGGACGCAAGACCGTCTAAAAATTCCCTCGTTCCTTCACCAGAACGGAGGCTTATACTCCAAACATGACGGATAGTCCCAAAAGCGTGCCGAGGTAAAGCATTAATCAGAGCTTGCTGCAAGTCGTGGGTGGATACTTGAGTGATGTCAGATTTGTTGAGAAGGAAGACGGTGTCAGGCTTCAGATGGTCAATGACATCATCTGGTATAGTGATCCTTACTTCTCCTTGAGCTGATCTTGGTATAATCTCGTCAAGAGAGAGGACACATATTGAGACGTCCGAAGTTTCGATACTGTTACACTTAGCAATGTTCATGGTCAGAAACGAAGCGAGACTTACACATTACCGGCGCGCTCGACACCGATTCTCTCGATGGCATCATCGGTCGTACTCCGGATACCCGCAGTATCGTTCAATACGACGGGTAACCCTCCAATATCGAGGGTGAGACTAAGGACGTCACGTGTCGTCCCAGGAATCGGAGATATGATGGCGGCATCTCTCTCGGCTAGATCAATCGTGTCAAATCGATAATACGGTGAATAGACGGTGCATAACGAACGAACCAAGGAAATTGAAAAGGCTGCTCTTTCCAGCATTCGGAGGCCCAAAGATGACAAGCTTGATCCCGGACCGGAGGATTTCCCCTCTGCGGTTGTCGGACAGATGAGAATGAATGCAGTCTATGATGTCCTGTGCCCGCACGCACGCTGGGGTGGGTTGGGATTGACTAAATCCGGGTGGACAGGTTACACACGTACCTTGTTCCCACATCCGTTCCTGCCCCAGCTCATCGACGTCCTCACCAAAGTCGATGAAGCCTTCGACATACATGAGACAGTCCAGGATTTGAACTCTCAAGGCGTCAAAGCGAGCTCGTTGGGCGCCCTGTAGCGAGCTAGCACGTCAGCATAAAGTAATACTGAATGTGAACGGTGACACCTGCCGCTGCATTAGACAACGCGATACGTCGTTGTCCGTCCGTCTCGGCGTCGATGAGATCCCGCAAACCTTCTACCTGAGTCAAATCCAAACGTCCACCTTCAAAGGCACGCCGAGTGAACTCTCCTGGATGAGCTGGGCGACAGTAAGGCAGCCCTGACAGTGCTCGGAGGATCGAAGAGAGGACCGCTCGACCGGAGTGAACTTGTAATTCGATCACGTCCTCCGTAGTGAATGATTTTGGCCCTTTTGGGTATAAATAGTGCGGTCAGAAACCTTGAAGTGTAAGACTCGCCTTTGAAGAAGAGAACTAGGCCATCGTCCAGCTTCTCTCCGGTGAGAGGGTCGACGACGTGACGAAGCTCTGCAAGCCACGGGATGGGTGCCCTGTCGTTGGCTGACACACGAAAGGGACGAGTGACTGCTTTCCAGACCTTGCCAGCGTCGGGTCCTGATACTCTGATGACGGCGACGCCCCCCTTGCCCGGAGGAGTGGACAACGCATAGATCGTTCGTCGCTGGGCGTCGGAGGGAGTCGGGGCGCGAGGAGGCGTGTCGATGGGAACCTGGTGATCGGATGGGTAGCGAAGGAGGCTATGCGAATGGACGGGTCTGTTCGAATTTCCGTGTGGAAGAAGGAACGTTGGCTTTCGTCGACGTGCCGCTCGCAGCTGACCGTCCAATACTGCTGCAGCTCGACTCCATGGCCGCACCATGCAGCGACGTCGTCCGCGTTCGACGAGCGTTCGACCACAGACCTCTTTCTCACGGAACCAAACGTCGACCTCCGCTCGCTCTTTCCGTCTCCAGCACGTCGTACTCGCCATGGGTCAAACACGTTCGTCTCTTCATCATGATACCACTAACACCAGGCTTATGCAGAAGTAAACAGCATCCCAGTTCATGGAAGACATGCAAAGGCGGTCCAATTGTACGTCGATTGCCCACGTTTTCGCCATCTTGAATTCACTTGCTGTACCAGTCACGTCCGCCGAGCTGGAACGTCTGAAGAAACGGTTCATGAAACTCGATAGGCATGGATCCCATGCATCGTGAGATCACCCCTCGCTGACACCTCCCTAGTGATGGCTCGGGGTCCATCGACCGCGAGGAATTCTTGCAAATACCACAGATCGCTAGCAATCCATTGGCATCGCGAATGATAGCCATCTTTGACGAAGAGTGCGTATCGTGTGATCAAGCATAAACCCTTTGACATACCTCACGCCCGTTGCTTGCTTTTAGTGGTGGAGGGACGGTCGACTTTCAGGAATTCGTTGGCGGCCTGAGTGCTTTTAGTAGCCGCGGTGGCAGAGAGGAAAAGCTGAGATGTTCGTCTCCCCATCTGTCCCTTTGTCCTCGTTCTCATCCCCATGATACAGTCGCTTTCAAAGTCTACGACGTCGACCGCGATGGTTTCATCTCCAACGGGGAATTGTTCCTCGTGCTCAAAATGATGGTCGGCAACAATCTCAAGGTGCATTGTGCCTACCTACGTCTCACTCATTACTTGATTAACAGAATGGATCTAGGATCAACAACTCCAACAGATAGTCGACAAAACAATAATGGAGGGTGACCATGATAGAGATGGGAAACTCAGCTTTGAAGAATTTGCTCAGATGGTTTCGAACACCGTGAGCGTTGTTACTCTCCGGAAAAGTGACCATCCTCACATTTATGCTTGACTAGGACATCGTGAAGCAAATGACCTTGGAAGATTTATTTTAGCCGGTTATATCTCATATCCTTGGCCTCGCACGACACAATACCATGGCCGCGCGAAATTGATCAGTTGGTAAAGGGCCATACAGCCATCTGTACTATAAAACTTTCATTATCGCGGTTGTATGTTAAGAATCTGCATCCCGAGGAAGAACTGATCCTCAGCTCCAAGGTCTGCCGTTGTCGCTCGATTGAAATCTTTCATGGTATTGTTGGACGAATCATCGTCATCAAACGTCCGACGACAGGCATCCTTCCGTAAAGTTCCTTTGGTCATGCTTCTTGCCCAGAAGCACCACAGTATATCCCTCGCAACGACCGTCGCAGTGTTGCACCGAACACCGACGAGCACGCAGGCGCGAGCGACAATGTTGCTTCAGCTGTGTTACACGCAACTCATTTCACTGCCTCGGACTGGCTGGACTTGTCTCGCTGCCTTGCACTGGCGTATTCCAGTGTCAGTGACAACGATGACAGCGACGTCCACGGGCGACGATTCGCCATCTTGAGAAAATTACACCACAAGTCCAAGTCGAGAGTGAGACGATTGACAATACTTGCACACAACGAAATAATCAAGTAGGAGTAGATAGTTCACAAGGACGTCGTACGTGGTAACAGAGCAGCAGTCCAAAAGATAGTAGGAACGATGCGTACAGGCAATAAGGCCGGGTACTAGGAAGGGAGTGGTGGATAGTGCGATGATGCGCCAGGGACGTCGCTTCGTGTAAGGAAAGTGCGTACCATCCGCAGTAGACACGGCTTGGATGACGGTCAGTGACGGTGAAGAACACGGAGGTCGACCATGGGTGGCTTAAAGAGCCTTGTATTCTATGTTTCACTCGATGTCCTCGTGCGCTGGTCAGGCACGTGTGAGCAGTAAGTGGCGTACGGGACGGGGGGGAAGGACGATTCGTGGCATGGTTGTACAACGATATCAGAGAGACTGATTAGAATTTGTACACTTCCTGTCGAATGAAAGCGGGGAGAATGGAGGGGGTGCATGGGGTACCGTCCAGGAGGTGTGACTAACTCGGCCATCTCAAGAGGGAACACCCATGATAAAAGGTGAGTGCGAGCTCGGTCTTGCTATGTGGCTGAAAAAGGAGGCGTGGGATTGTTGCGTCGACTGCGATGCTTGCAGGTAAAATGGATCAGTGGAAGCGAAGAGAGAGGGGGGACACGAGTCGGTGGGAGAGTTCATGTTCGAAGCTGAGATTGGGGTCGAGGCTGGGGTAGAAAGGACCCTCGTTGCAGGGCCATGGACCTCACCCTTGTAAGGGGACCATAGACATGCGTTCGGGGAGCGCGGCGAATCGGGAGTTATCATGTCCTCTACAGTACGTTCTTCGTCCATCTCTTCAAAGTCACGCCAGCCACCATCGATGCTGTGTCGCCGTGGAAAGGAAGTACTCCGCTTGCGAGAGCGGTCTGTGTGTTCTGGGATTGGGAGGGGCCAGGTGAACGTAGCGGAGGAGGGAGTCCGAGCGGTAGGGGTAGTGCAGTGCTGCACATGTGTCGGATCACGCCGAGCGACGTTGACGCTCACCCCGTGCACGAAGGCGGAGTGAGGGGGTGGGAGGGACAACTGGTGGGTCAGGAGGGTCTGTGCGAGCTGGGCCTGGAGAGAAAGCGGGGGTAACGGGTGAGAGGTGTGCAAGGCGGTGTGGGATGGATGAATGGTATACCTGAAGTGCAGCAAGGTCGGTCGCTTCCTGGCCGATGTGGTTAGCAGACAAGGAAGCGACGAGGTCGTCGACCGACACGCTCATGGCCGGGGGAGAGACGAGGAGACAGGAGAAGGGCAGGGCCGCCAAGCGCTATAAGTATATCGATAACTGCCCCAAACACGCGTCGGATGTTTTGCCTTTACGGCGGAACACTTTACCGCAGTGGCACCGCTCCCTCCGCAGAACTACTCAGAACGCTGGACGCCGAGCAGCTCAGTTCCTGGTGGGCTACAGTTCCCGAGTGCGTAAATACAAATCCAACGAGCGAGAAGGCGACGACTCAGTATAGTGCGACGTTGCGCTGTCTGCCACATCGAAAGTCGCCACGTGTGAGCGAGAAGCAAAGCAGGGCAGGGGGAAGGTCTTCTGGGCGAACGCCTCAGGTCGTCTCACTTTGTCATATCCTTCAAGCTCCAACGTGGCCACGTATGCCCACAAATCAATCAATTAGAGATCCCGCTGCAAGGCTGCTCTATATATGATCCGATCCTAGTTCATCCTCTTCTTCAGCTTCTCTCCAGCGGGGGCTACGGCAGGAACCGATGCGGCCCGAGGTTTGCTGCCATCACTTCGTCCCTTTTGCAGGCTTTGTAGATACTTCGATCCTCCAATGTTGAAAAAGACGACCCCAGAACCCACGATCCAGCAGCCGTACCATCCCAGGCGAGACCATACTTCCATAGAGTCCGCAAAGGTCAACACCATGAAAGGCGCAGCTGCAAAGTTGAGCAGCAATATGACCACAAACATGCCTAGGAAATCATAGGTATCCTTCATCCAAGTGGTTCGTGCACTCGGAGGAGGCATGACGAGTGGTCGAATGTCGGTCCGGCACTTTCGACCGACATAAGTAATGAAGCTACCGAGGATAAACGAGATGTAATATCCAATCGCTACGCCATGCTAAATACTCCTCGTCAGCGTCATACCAAAAATGCAAAACGGGGCTTTACCCAGAATGCACTCGTGAGAGAGGTAATCAGGGTACTGCGGAAGCCTGGTTTTTTACCCCTGGGAGTGACACGCTTATAGACGCACTCCCTGAGCCAGATGTTCGTGTTCATGTTCCAGGCATCCAAGAGGACTTTGAAGTTCGAGGGCAGCTCAATGTCCTGCATTTTGACGTTGGCTGCTCCCTCCCAGAGTGACTCGCCAGAAGGACTGAAGCCGGTGAAACCAAGTCCGGTCAGGATGCTTGCTCCCTAAAAGACAAATCAGTCGATTGAATGCCACCCCATCCGAGACTGGTCTCCTACCTCCGTCAGGGTCCAGATGGCGTAGAACTTACAACGCTCAACAACTCCATAAAATTGAAAAATGGAGATCCTAGTATCCTCATTAGGTTAAACGTGCCCTCGATCTGGGAGTCGATCTTACCGGTAGAGGAGGCTCTGTTCCGCGAACCAGGGTGTTAACGCGATCGCAAAATTACAAGATGGGCTCAAAACCACGAAGAGTCCGAGGAATACAAGTCCCATCAACATCTTACGGTAAGCAACACGTTTTCTACCGTCCGGAATCGACCTTCGCATCGGTCTCTTGGAATCGACCGATTTAAACAACGACTCGTCAATCAACGACATGTAGGACGCGTAATCAAGATATGGCCCAACTAAAACTCCAGGGAAGTAAAATCTGATCATACAATGAATCAGCAGCATATAAACACGGGGAACTCGTGACTTGCGAGAATCCAAGGAACTCTAGCAATGTAGGGTACTTCGTGATACGTTTCTGAAGTTGCCACTTGTCTAGATCCTACGATGGTTCAATCATGAATAATAGGACAAGGACAAGCATGAAAACAACAAACTTCTTGTGGCCTCCTGCCGTCGTAAACGTTCCATGCGAAAGTCGTCAGTTTCATGGTGAGGACCATCTGAGGACCCGTGACCTCAATCGTTTCGTATCTTATCCCGTACACCACGCGGATGACATGACTACGGGGAACAGTCAACATCGACAGAAAGAAACGAGACACTACATACTTGACAGTGAGATGACCCATGACAAAACTACAAGTCTGTCAGCACGATACAAGTGGAAGGACAACAGTTCAATTTGACTTGCATGAAAACAATCCATGGCATGTTGGAGCCACGGAACATTGCAGCGACGAAATAGGTCCCAAGGACGCTACCTAGCAATTGAAGGAAACCCCATTGTAGATGAAGAACGGGTATCAAGAAAAAGACAGTGACGAGCACATTGAAAACGTGCTTGAGACTAGGTTGAGATGATGGTATTCTTATGAACAGACTGCCAAGCGGGTACGCGACTAGGAGACAGAAAATGAGCTATATTGCAAAAAAAAAAAAAAAAAAAAAAAGTGACAATGGTGAACTGCATGTTCAGGAAGCAAATACCTTGATTTGGTCGACAGATGCCCCAAGTGCATTTGCTATGGGAGAAAACAGGGCATCCATCGTGTAAAGAAACCTTGTGAGACGACGAGCAAGTGGTGGAAGGTGCTCAAGGCCAGTGGAGCGGCGACTTGGCCTCTAATACCTAAAAATGTGTGCCATGGGGCTCGTCAAGCAAGGCAGCTAAATTTCCCACGCTCTTCACAAAGCATCACACTCCTGGTGTGTATATCATGTACGATGGGAACAAGGTCTCTAGAGTACACTTTGCCCTTATAGTTCTCCCATTCAGATTCTCCTCGCTTCCTTCAATAGTGCATGTAGGCGCAATCGTGCACTCCCTGTCCCAAGGGAAAACGGCTTTTGGGATGCTAGAGGCGAGGTCGGAAGTGAGGAAGTCTCGCCTTGCCGTCCTTCATCACAATGTTCCCCCTCCCTGGGCGAAGACGCAGAGGACTGGCCATCATAGTCCCAAGACGGCGACAAGTAGAGTGACTGTGTCGGCGAATCGTTGGTGACCACGGGAGGCGCGACGAAATGCAGCTCCAGGCTGCTAGTACTCGCATCAATGGAGCTTTCAAGTTCGCCTGCGTCCCATGGGTCTGCATTCACAGACGTCGTGAATGCCAAGTTCGTAGACATGCTATCGACGGACAGTGTACTCGCAGGGTGCACGCTCGTTCGCGAGGACACAACATCCAAGCTGTCGGCAAATGGATCGGAGAATTGTCCGTTACTGATTTGGGAGGACTCGCCTGCTTGCGAAATGCATGTGGCCATATGTTCGGCCGTGTATGTTGACGAGCCTCGGTAGGACGTTATCCGTCGACCGAGTGTGACCGCATTCACCCATGGTGTTTCTTCCATCGTCAAGTCCTTTTGTTCCCCCCAAGTTTCCGTGCCGCTTGCGAGCGCATTCGACGCGTTTTTGGATCGTCTGCGCGCACAACACCTGAAGGCGATCATACCCAGCGCAGCAATGACCAGTACTCCCAGTACCGGACCGAGAATCAGGGGTAATAGGCTAGCAGTTTTACTTGTCCAGAACAATTTATGAGTTGAGTGGAACGGCACGCACCTGTTAGAATTTGATGACCTATTAGGAGATACGATACTGCTAGTAGTCGGAATGGATATAGGGGTCTCCGATGTTATTGTTGTCAGAAGGACGGATCCTGACTCTGCGAATTGTGTAAGAACGGTGATCGGGGGTGAAACGATTTGTTTTGGAGCTTTTGGTAGCCCTTTGGATGTAGATGTACTTGTACTAGAAGGCATCATAAAACACATTTCCCAGCGTCGACGTCTGAGATAATCTTACCTCTCTGTGCCGGTGGTCACTTTACTGAAGCTGCTAGATACAGGGGTAATGGTTGGTATGGTTTCTGGCGCCGAATTTAAAGTTGAAGAACCCGTGGCATGATCCCTATGATTCGCAAAGGAAGCCGTCCAGATAGTACTTGTATCCGACGCCGCGGATGCGTGTGCCGGAGAGTACGTGAAAGAGGAGGCCGAGGAGATAAGGATAGTAAATCCACTCCGCGTGGCCATCATCCAAAAAGACGTTGAACGAGACCAATCATCCGATGACCCAACAGCATACGATGCATCGAATCCTTTTGTCACGGTTGCCACAGCAGTGAAGGTAGTTGTTGCGCTGGCCGTGGATGAAGATGAACCAACGTGACCAACATTAGGAGGTGATAAACTGGATGCGCTAGAAGTAGCGGTTTGAGGTGATTGTGACGTTGTCAGGAGTCTATGGGGGGTGTTTGCAGCGGCGACGGCGACGGAATCCGCTGTTGATGACGATAGGAGAGATGATCGAAAGAGAGTGGATGAGGGGGGGACAGAGCTGTTTGACGAACCCGAGACCGAGAGTGAAGGCTCCTTGACTATGAATGGGACATCTTCGAGGAAAGAGTGTGAGACTCTAACTTACAGAATACACAATGGCCAAGCTGGTTGAATTACCAGCACCAGAAGGACTGGATCCTGACATGCCTACGCGGGCTTTCAGAGCCTTGAACTGGAGGGGGTTACAAATCCGTCCAGGATATCAGCCGAGGCCTTTATTAGGAGTGGAAGTTCGGCGTTGTGAACATCAATTTGCGAGGGAACAACATCAAAGTGCTCCACATGTACAAGAACACATCCGCACTATTTGTGGCAGCGCGCGAACGTCACCGTCGCCACGTTTTCGTGATCGGGCACGCCGAGCAAATGGGTTGAACAGTTCAAACGGTTATTGGAGCAGAGGCCCTCTTCTGTGCTTGTTACTTACTGGTGTTGAGTGATAACCATGAGAGAAGCTAGCGCGCTGGAGGGTCACATCGGAAAGAGCCCGCGTTATTTCTATATGGAGTTCTGCCAACAGCTATCCATTCATTAAGCGGAACACTGAGACCTATGGGAAAAAAATAAGTGATAAATTTATCATCGAGGCCAGTGCACCTTTGATCGTCCGATACATGCGAACAATTCAAAAATCTGCCGGGAGTCAGTTCGTGAAGAAATAATAAATGTGAGAATTGTGGGAAGTCATTCGCAGGGGTGATCCCTTGGGAACCGACGGTATACATTCGGCCGAGTCCGATCAATTCAAACGACAAAATACTTGATTGTAACAGAGAGGATTCGCGTAGTGATACTGTGGGGAGCGTTACCTGCTAATCGAATCAAACAGGACAAAAGTGAACTTTCGAAAAGCAAGCGTGCTGTGACATGACCCTCAGCGATGGGCGGCTTGCGAGAGCTCTTCCACGATGTAATTTCTCCTATCACCGTTCGCAGCGGTATCCCAGAGAGGTTGAAAGTCAAAAGAGACAAGATCCCAAGGCGAGGCTGCTTGTGAATCCGACTGTACTGCAAATTCGGAGGGTTTGAAGTCAAAGTGTGGACGATGGACCGCGAGATGAGCCAGTAGATGGAAAACTAGAATGAACAACAGCAACGAGATGAACAACGTGGTTCTGGCACTGAACGGAAATTGTCCCCGGAGGGGAGAAAGCTGAGTGAAACGCTCGCGCAGCGAGGGCTTAGGAGGCGGAGTGAGGAAGGCAATGTAGTACTCGGGGGCACCGAGTGAGGGTGAGGATGGGGTCACGATAATGGCTGGCAAGGGCGACTTCTCCGTAGCACGTGGAAGGGAAAGATCTGATGCGGCATGAATGACATATTTCCACTCGATTACGCATTAAGTTCTACCTAGCGGTGCAGGGATCAAGTTGTAGTCAAGACGCTGGGGAAGTCTATGAAGTCGACGTGCTGACGACCAAGTCAGCATCGTGGCCGACATTGCACACGAGACGTACCACCAAGAGACATGGCGAATAATGCGAAGGCAGTACAAGTTGATTGGCTTCTCAGGTGGCGAAGAGACGTGACCGGCGAGCGAAAGGGTCGAACGAGTGGAGGTCAAAAGAATGTGAGGGTTTCACTAGGTCTGAGACGGAGAAGAGTGGAAACGGGGCTCGACACGACCACAGCAGGCATTATCTGATCCACTGATTAGTAAGCCGTTGCTGGATACGGATTCGAAACATATCCAGGATAGGAAATCCTCCGCCCCTCATGTCGCTCCTCCAGTCATCGCCCCTCACAGTCACAAATCAGACCTTGCACAAAACGTCCCTTCCAGGAGAGAACTATATTCTATCGCTGACACCGATAGCCAGTTTTTATGCCGCATTGGCCTCCTCCCCATCGAGTCAGATCCATCTCCTTGACAGAGCTACTCTGCAAAGCACGGGCGTTTTCCAGGGCCATGAACATGCAACTACACAGCTGCGTACTGTTCGCGGCCTCGGGGCGTCCACTCGCGAGATGCTTCTGTCATCCGGTAAGGACGGTCGTGTGATAGCTTGGGACGAAAGAAGTGGTTCAGCCAGTCTTATGAGTGGGTCTTCCAAGCCTGTATCTCCGAAAAACATGTACCTCAACAACTCAAAGACTTCGTTTGATATCAGTGGAATCATCCGGAAGATTGCGCCCCCTTCTCTGTTGCGATGCTTCCGAAGACGGCTTACTCGTTGCTGCCGGGACTGACCTGCAGAAGGAGGATGCATTTATAATCTACTGGTCAGCCATGTATGTTCGATGCCAGGATATCCCTCATCTGTCCTTCTTCTCCAAGGGATCCACGAAATCCAGTAGCACGGCTGCGTTCTCATGGCTCAACCCACTCTGACGATATCACTGCCGTGCAATTCTTGAAAAGTGGTCATATTCCCTCGAATTCTAACAAAGTGCTACTATCAACCTCGTCCGATGGACTTGTCTGCACCTCAAATTCTCTTGAAGAAGACGAAGACGAAGCTGTACTGCACGTTGGTAACTGGGGCTGCAGTGTCTCACAGGGTGGGTGGATAAGCAACGCACGCGGGATGTGCATCTGGGCGGCCAGCGACATGGAGACTTTCAGTTGCTGGTCAAATGAAGTGGGTCCGCTTTACCCAATGAGCAATCGAGTCATCCTTAGTAGTGGAATGTCCAGTTGGACCAACTTTTGGCTGTGGATATTCGTAACCCCTCCTTGCATGATCATGGGCATACTTGGGTTACCGATTATCTTATCAAGGGGCATCCTACACGGAAAGCAGAAAACGGGCTTGGTTTGTTCGTCGGCTCCAACGAGTTAAGCGTGTCTCCCTTGTTAGACCAAGATATCATCTGACTACCTCGCCGTTAGGGGAGATGTGGCTCTGATCACCAGTAATGATTTATCCGATGCAATGACTTCGTGGACGATACACTCCATGTGGACTGGCGGTCATTCCGGCATCGTGCGATCACTTCATTGGGATGAAGAGGTGTAATGCTTGGTTCGTTATTCTTTCGTTAGCTGACAGTTTTCAGCACGACGTCCTCGTTACTGGAGGCGAAGATTCAAATATCATCACATGGCGGATCCAGGACCCGGACCTTGCTGGTCTTTTGAGGCCCGGTCGGTTGGACGACCCCATTGAATCAGAAGTACCGAACTTAAAAAGGGAATGGGATGACACGATGGGTAACAATCATGCTGGGCCAGTAAGTTATCGACTCTGACGAAAAAAAAATGACGTCGACTGTTGCTTCCAGGGTGGCAAGCGGGTGAAGCAGTGACCAGTGTTCGAGCGTTTATTCGTAAAACAAAAGTTGCACCGCTTGCTTGTCACAAGTTGTAGAGGAATTTCCGGAATGTTGCACATATTCATGATAAAATAGCGCCATTACTTCCTTAACGAGTTGTTGTCCAACGTGTTCGAGGATATACCATATGGATAGATGAGGCGTACAGTGCAAAGGATAACAGGAAGTGACGATGTGTCATAGCAATACTGTTGTATATCCTCAATTCGACATGCGACTTGTCCGACCACGCGTCGGTTTTGTGCACTTCTTATACCTTGAAGCCACGAGACTTTCGGCGACCACGTGCACGCTCGAACTATGGGCGGAATGATGAGAGCGACGTTTGACTCAGGTTAGAGACTTACTTTGCGGCCCTTCGAAATGGTGTAGGGTTTCTTGTGCTTATGAGGACCCATGCCAAAGTGCTTAACGGCCTCACGTGTGTTCCTCTTGCCTCTTAGAAGCACCGTGTTGGAACCGGTGGGTGAGCGCAGGGCAAGTTGATCCAGAGTTATGGCTTCTCCACCGGACTTTAGAATACGCTCCTTTGCTGCTTGGGTGAAGCGAAGGGCAGCCACGGTCAGTTTCGGGACCTCAGGGAGACGAATATCATCGGTGACAGTTCCAATTGATACGACAATCTTGGAGGCGAGATCCGGAGTGGCGGAGGTCTCTTTGACGATTCTTGACAATGAAATCGGGGGGCGGTTGACTTTGGAGAGGAAAAGGCGGTGGAGGATTACCTATAGCACGGAAAATACATAAGCGCCATATATATCGAATCTAGAAGTTGCGAGACCTTGTTGAATTTCGAGTCGGTACGACGTGCGAGGAAACGGTACAACTGAAAGACGGTGAGCATCAATTTTTTCGCGGGCGGTCATACGAACATACCTTGACGAGCAAGAGGAGGTAGGGATCCTCACTCTTTGGAGCGGTTCGCTGGGCCTTCTTGACGTGGTGAGCTTTGATATCGATACCCTGGGCATGAATGCGATGAGACGACGCGGGGACGATGTCCGGTGCAACCAACTCACCATCTTGGCCTTGCCGATGGTGCTGGTGGGTATGTGGAACGTTTGCAGCGACGGGGGGGCTTACCAAAACTGTACAGTACCACAAACAAGGTTCATGTTCGCGGGGTCTGAAATTGAATCTCAACTGGGATACAAACACGCGTAAATTTTTTCTTTAAACTCCAACTATCATGGTGCGTCCTGCCAGTGCTTCAGCTAGACTCCATCTGAATTCCTCCCCCCTTGTGTCTAGTCGCAATACGGTGAAGCTGCAGCTCCTCCAGTGGACCCATACTCTGACGCTTACAACGCTCCGGCGCCAGCTGCTTCGGATTCCCGCGACCGCGACGCTCCTCGTGCGCGTTCTCGCTCCCGTAGCCCTGCCCGCAGCAACAATGGCTACAGGAGCCCTCACCGTCGCAAGTCCCCACCGCCCAAACGACCTTCGCATGCGCCCATTGTATGTTACGCTCTCTCTTCTGCTTTTTTCGACCTCATTCCCCAAAGCAGGCGCCTAACCCATCCGCTGTGTTGGGTGTGTTTGGCTTGAGCATTAGAACCCAGGAACGTGACTTGGATGAAGAATTTACTCGATTCGGAAGGGTTGAAAAGGTGACCATTGTCTACGACCAGAGGGTATGTTACCGCACTGTACACATAAAGCGACTAACCCTCAACCCACGTTACTAGTCCGACCGCTCTCGTGGCTTCGGGTTCATCAAAATGTCAAGTGTGGAAGAGGCGACACGTTGCATCCAGGAACTCAACGGCATTGTTAGTCACGTGTATTACTATCTTTCGTTGGGGCTGACGCAAACTTAGGAACTCAATGGGCGCCGCATCCGAGTGGATTATTCAGTCACCGACCGTCCTCATGCACCCACACCAGGAGAATACATGGGGCACCGCCGCTCTCACAGGGACACGTATTCAAGTCGCGAATTTCGTGACTCGCACCGCGACTCATATCGTGACCGGGACCGTGACCATCGTCGTCATGATCGCGACAGGGATCGAGACCCGTATGGCCGTGATAACCGTGACTGGCGCGACCGTCGTAGTCCGCCTGCTCGCAGTGGACGTTACTCACCTGATTACAGGAGACGTAAGAGTTATTCTAGAAGCCCGCCGAGGGGTAGCAGTCCTCGCAAAGATTTCGATGGCCCTTCTAATGGTGCTTCTAATTCCTCCAACCATGCTGAAAATGGTGGTCGTTGGTGAAGCAATTACACGCCCTGAATATGTCATGTTCTGTCTTTATCTGTCTGTTTCTCGCAAAGGGTCGGGCACGTACAAATGAAGGGTTCATGGCAGGCAAAACTCCAACAGACTTCAAGTTTATCAAAATTTCTCCTTACTTCCTGTCTTGAAGAAGCCAGCGCCTGGTTCGGTATATCATACAAAAAAAATTCAAGTCTCAAGTTTTCTTTCGTGCTCAAGTTTTCTTGCTTGTATTCCCCATCATGCCTTTCGTATCGCTCTACTACTTTGTGTTACACTATCAAGTATTGGTGAAGACGTGCATGGTCAAGTTTACGATGTGTCGGTAATACATGCATGAAGACCTGTCAAGGTTCCAAATGGAAGGACGCCTACGGCATAGGTTTCCCTCGTATAGGATAATACTGAAACACTACTATCGGCGGCGATAACATCCGTTTGAATTAAGATTACCAAGGTCAAGAAACCCGAGGCGATTGCTTAATGGTCACCCGTTACTCCGTTGGTGTTCGCTGGTCGACTGCTCGCTGGATGTGGCCGAACTGGATACCCATTTTATGATATTTTTTTGTATTCTAATGGTACTATCAATCGATCATATCGACTCTTCGGCGGCAGTCCATACTTGAGCCTCCTAACCCAAGGTGCAAAGCAAAGCACTCATCATTCACATTCACATCTTGTAAAATACTGCAGCGAATATCCAATGTCCCAAAATTCCACCAACGACGTTCGTTATGTTCGTCAACGTGTAGTACTAGATGTAATCTGCAAAAAGAAAGAAAAAAGAAGTGTTCGTCACATCACGTACTGCTCACGACAGAATATAATAATGCATGTGGATGTGGAGAGAATATAGACTTGCGAGAACCAGAATCAAATAACCATATGTGTCCGCAGCACCCCGAGTCGTGCAATGTTTATAAAGCGGGGAAAAAAAAAAAAGGTCAAGGTGACAATTATGAGGTGCTGCTATTAGCCAGCTCGCCCAACTCACGGGATAAAGAAATGGACGTGACGTGCCACGATCGTCACCGACGAGACGGTGGTCACCCGGACCGTTATACCCTATGCGGCCACTCGAGATACGATCGTTCCACCATACTCGAGGCCTCCTCCAGGAAGGAACACGTCCGGCGTGTTCTCGAGCGGGACAACTTTGCCAAAGAGCCTCTCCTCGATACCATCTGCTGCCATCGACGCGGCGCGCTTTTTCCCCTTGTCCCTGCGCCCCGAGTTCGCAAAATCGGGGGGCCCCACCACGGGCTTCACCCCAATGGACGACGCCATGCGTATCATGGCACACAGTGTGTCATGCACGTCACTACCTTCCCAATCAATGTCGGATACGACGTTCACCCAAGAGTAGTTGACTGGCCGGAGTTTCGCCTTTGCCTTCTTTTCTTTGCCGTTCCCATTTGTCACGGCTTCGTGATAGCCGCTGTCCTCGAACGGGTGCTGGTCTTTGGCGCCTCCGAGGCGCAGCGCCCGCACACCAGCGCGGAAATTGTCACCTGCTGTCGACACGACGCGGTCAGGGGTGTCACCCACGAGAGTGGTAAATTGCGCATCAATATCTTGGCGTGATGGATCGCGAACAGGTCGGCTGAGGAGTAACCTGCCTGCATCCCATATTTCACGACCGCCGATCGTATCCAAGATTGCATCAAGTCGAACACGAGATCGAGTCAAGTATGACATGAGAGAGACAATCGAGCCTTGTTCGCAATCGTATGGTGTGAGTGGTAGCGGAGCGAAAGAATAAGGGGGCATGAATGCGTTCTGGTGGGACGACGACGAAGCAGGGGACGAAAGCTGGCCTGATGAGAGCCTATGCGAATAAGGTGAAGACAATGGGGTGGAAGTAGTCGACCTAGAGAAAGGAGAGGGTGATATACTTGGCGAAGAAGAGGGTGAACGGGAAAACTGGATGGAAGGCGATGACCAAGACGACATAGCTTCTAATGCCGTATTCGAGACATCGAACAGCGCAGAAAGGGGCACCAACGTAACCGGGACGAAGAGCACTTCATCCACTCCCCATCCACGTAGTCGATCTTCAATGCGCCGTAACATGTTCCTTTGATTATCGAGTTCCCTCTCTTCTTCCTCGTCTTTCAGTTCGTCTGGTAGTTCCGACTGGGCACCCGGTAACATAAACGGTATAGGCACGTGAGCCCATACAGACCATCCCTCGCGAACAAGCATCTGCGCAGCAAGTGCACCGGCTCCATCGTGTGCCCGAAGTATGAGGACACGGGGTCTCGAGTCCAAAGGCTGGATCCGCATGACAAGGTCATCCTGACCTCCACCTGCGATGAAGTCGTGTTTGTCACTACGAGGAGGGAGGATGGGGTGAAGTTCATTGTGAGAATTACCGTACGGCAGCTGCGACTTCCCCATGCTCTGCGTGATCTGGTGGAACGTGCGGACAGCACGATATCCAGGAACTCCACAAAGCGGCAGAAGAGCAAGTTCGTCGACCGTCAGGCACACCTCATCAATGGGAGGTGGCGGAGAGCCGCGTCGTCTCGAAACATCATCGTCCACTTCGTTCGCTGTCTCCGTTGAGGGCACGGAAGTAAACGGATATTTCAGATGCAAGAAAGGGTTAGGAACGCGGTGAACGCGATGCCGATCTGTGAGTATGAACTCAGCCAATGCACCACACTGGATGGACTATGTCAGTTCGACCAGGTCGGAACAAGGTACAATGGCTAACCTTGTGAACAGACATCAATCCAACAACCCAATCCCCACGTTTTGCCACGTCAGCGCCGACTTCCCATCCAACCTCCAAAACACGGCCAACGAACGAACGGCCGGGAATGTATCCCACGGGTGGACATCGCCCTTTGTCCTTCTCGCTCGTCCTTGACATCTTGGTACCATACGGAGCACCCGGGAGGGATGAGCTGACACGTGGAGGGTGAATACCCGTGAGACGCGCATCTGTTGCATCTAGACCGACCCCCCAAACCTGCACCAAAACAGAACCACCACCAACGTAAACGGGAGGTGTACGATAAGCGGTAAAACCAAGGGGGGAGTCCGCATCCCCTTGGTGATTCTTGCCCTTGGCCGTGGTTGACGGCTTGTCTTTGGAGAACCATGCTACGCCGAAGACGCTTCCGCGAGACCTGTGAGACTTGCGGACCGCCCCAGATCCAGCCGCAATGCCGCGGACAATCTCGACGCTAGCCATGGTTGTCTGGGCGAGGCGTGCGCGGGACAGATCGACTTGATGACCGAAGCCGAGGCCTACACCTATGCTATCGCGTACAGCGGTGCTGGTAGGCCGAGCATTGCCAATTTTCCATACTCGGTTTGATCCATGGTCGAGCGCCAAGGAAGGCGAAGTTGCAGCGCGAGGGAGAACGAGACTGGTGTAGCCACGTGTTCCAGTAGAAGGCAAGGTGTCATGTGAATCTGAAACGGACACGTGGGCGGCGAGGGCATCGAGGACGTTGGGAGCGGGGGTGGTATAGGGTGATTTTGAGGCTGAGTCATTACCATGAGAGAGAGTAGTGAGTGGGCGTGATTTTGTGCTCGATGCACGCTGCATACTTGAAGCGAGGGAGGCATCGGGATCAAGAGCTCTACTGGATGGACCAGGTGTTTGATCGCCAGCAAGCAAGTAGGGCGGAGATGAGAAACTCCGTTGTCTGGTGAGCCTGGAGGACCGAAGCGGAGAAGATACGCGTGGCTTGTGATATGCATCGAACGAGCGTTCAGGAGAATGGGTGATGGAGACGGGGCGTTTTTGTGGGACTGGCGTGTCATGAACATGGGATAAAGATGTGTCGGGATCCAGATCCTCCTCGACCTCGAGCAGGGCGGTCATGCCGACGACCGATCGGGCGGTGCTGATTTTTGCCTTGCTAATACCCTTGGACTTGGATGGACGCGGTGGGGGCGGATGCGCGAGGGACGCGGGGAGGTGGGACGGCAAAGAAGAGGTAGAGCGGGAGGCGGGGATCTGTACGGCCGTGGGAGGACTAGTACTGTGCCGCTTGACAGCCTTTGATTTGAGTTTCAGGTTGTCGGTACGGGGTGCGATGAGCCAACGAACGTCTCTTGCCCAGTCTTCGTCGGTGTACGTCAGCTTGCGGTCGGTTTGAGTCATATTGAGCACGTGGTCGGGGAGGGAAGTGGATGACCGGACGGGGTCGGAGAGGGAAAGGGCGGAAGAAGTTGCGGATGTGGGAGGTGTGATCGAAGGGGAGTTAGGGGAGGAAGAGAAAGGGGAGGAGGCGGGGGTAAAGAAAGGCTCGTCGGTGTCGTCCAAGTGTCGGAGGTCAAGCTGGGCGGAAGCGACGGTAAGAGAGGGGGGTGGGAATGTTTGCTGGCAACTGACCCGGAGGGGTTCTTCGGATGTTCCACGGGATCCATGGGTGTCTTGGATATGATTGATATCGTGGGTCGTCGCGGGCGCCGAGTATCGCTGTGAGGGTCTTCCGAGGACCTTTTGGAAAAAGGTAGGCTTGACCATCGCGGGGGGGGGGGGGGGGGGGGGGGAGGAGGAGGAGGAGGAGGAGGAGGAGATGAAAGACGCCTTGATGAATCGCATGCGGTTTTGTCTTTCCAAATCTAGTCTGATTCGAAACGACTGACGTCATTCTACTACCATCGTCGAAGTTTCAACCGCAAACGAAACCGTTCGTTTCTCCGGCCCGCATTCTCGGCCCGGTTCACTTTCCTCCTCCTCCTCCTCCTCCCCCCATACCACATCCCACTCGATATCGCGCTTGTCGCTCACCCCCGCGACCAACTTTACCAGCTTCAATTCCACTACACTCCGCAGCTCCTTCCTGCTCCTCGTTGCTCCCAACACGGCTGCATCGCCTTCCGTCGTCCCGCCAGATATCCCCTTAGGCATACTGTATCGCATCAACTTGCCCGAGCTCCAGTCGCGCAAAACAATCCGCGCTGCTCCCACATGATCCAACACGCCTCTCTATCGTGTCATAAGCATGCTTTATCCGCTCATCTAGCTCAATTCGCCTACCTTTTTGATCAGTCCGCTCACTCGTGCTAGCCCCGCAAGAAACCCCCTCACATCCCCCGGCAAAAATGCAGGTAAGCCGTACGCTAGCATCAGGTCTTGCGTGTCCCCGTGCGCCACGACGTGCCTCACTATCCGCGCAGTCAGCGTGCTACCTCCGATTCATCCCTCTCCACCTACCTGCAAACAGCGGATCTTGCAGTCGGTCAATCCGCCCTCTA